>RJWT010023773.1:0-16698 GCA_004365215.1 Cuniculus paca | reverse complement strand
AGACTTCTCAACACAAACCATCAAGGTAAGAAGAGCTTGGAGTGAAATATTTCAAATCCTGAAAGAAAACAACTTCCAACCCAGGTTGATGTACCCTGCAAAACTATCTTTCACAATTAATGGAGAAACAAGATACTCCATGACAAAGAACAACTGAAGGAATTCATGACTGAAAAACCAACCCTACAAAGAATACTGAAGGACATTTTAGAAAGAGATAAAAAAGACCATGGTTCCAGGAACAACGGCAGAGGGGGATCACCGAGTGGGACAGACAATAGAATGGAGGGAAAAAGTACACAGCCAATGGCAGGAAAATAGCATGACAGAGATGAGCCAGTGCATGTTGGCCATAACCATTAACGTAGACAGCTTCAACTCACCAATAAAAAGAAACACAGGTAGAGTGAATCAAGAGACAAGATCCATCAATATGCTTTGTCCAACAAACACATTTAACTCAAAAGGGAATTCATAGATTAAAAGTTAAAGGAGAGAAAATGCGCTATGTGACAGGGAACCAGAAAAAAACAGTAGGGGTAGCTTACTCATCCACTGCAGAATGGAAAAGAAAGATATGGCATTTCTATACAAAGGAAAGCTACTCGGCTATAAAGAAAGATGACCTTGAGACTCTTGTAGGTAAATGGATACAACTGGAGAGCATGCTCATGGGTGAAAGGGTTCAGAGTCACATGGGTAAACAGTACAATGTTTAAGTTCTCCAGTAAGAAACTGGAGAAATTAGTGGGATCCAAAATACAAAATAGAGGTTGTGAAGGTGAAAGGGGAGGAGATGTCTCCAGGGGGAAGGCAATGGCCATTGTTAATCTATTATTCTGTTTTGAAGCCCTGTATTGTTCTCATGGTTCTGTTTAGCTTGGTTTTATTGTTTAGTTATGTTTGATTTTATGATATTTGATGGCATGGACAGCTATTGCAAAAATAACAAAATGAATTATAGCAGCCATTATTGATTTCCTATTATCTTGTTCCAAAGTCTTTATTGCTTTACTAGTTTTCTTTTGATTTTACTCTATTTTGCTTTGTTTGATTTTGTTATGTGTGATGGTATAAGCAGCCACTTTGAAGATAAGATGCATCATGGTAGCCTCTGTTGTATTCCTATAGTCTTGTTTGAAGTCCTGTATTGCTTTTATTGTTTTCCTTTGATTGGTTTTATTCCAATCTGTTTTATTTGATTATATTATACCTGAGGGTATGGGCAGTTATTTTGAAGACAAGAGGCATTGTGGTAGCCATTATTGATTTGCTTTCATCTTGTTTTGAAGTCTTATATTATGTTCATTGTTTTGTTTTAATTGACTATTCTATTTTGTTTTGTTTGTTTTTATTATGTCTGATATATAAACAGCTACTTTGAAGATAACAAGATGCATTACGGTAGCCACTGTGGTATTTCAACTGCCTTGTTTTGAAGTCCTGTATTGCCTTCATTATTTTGTTTTGATTAGTTTTATTCTGCTCTGTTATGTTTGATTTTATTATGCCTGATGGTATGGGAAGTTATTTTGAAGATAGCAAAGGGCAATATGGTAACCATTGTTGGTTTATTTTTATTTTGGTTTGAAGTCTTGTATCACATTCTTTGTTTTGTTTTGATTGAATATTCTGTTTCATTTTGTATTTGTTTTATTCTCTTCAAAAAAAAAAAAAAGAAATGGCAGAAAAGCATCTATTTCTAACCAGCCATTGTACTACAAGACAGATCAATATAGTACAGAGGCTCAGCCCCTGTGGTTGGCTGAATGATGCCTGCTACCCCCAAAGATTTCCAAGTTCTGAGCCTGAGCCTATGTTGCCTGTCATGGAAAAAGGACCGACTGAGCTGATTTGATTAAGTTAAGGATCGGAGATGAAAGATAAGCATGGGTCATACAGAGAGGTCCAATGGCATCAGAGTCTTTATAAGAAGAGAAGTGACTGCTGATGGGAGCAGGGAGAAGAGGGATGTGCTTTGAAAACATAAGGAGGGGCCACAAACCAAGGGATGCAGGTGGCACCAAAAAACTTAAAAATGCAACAATGACTATATGTTTCATTTCTGTCATTTCTTCAAACATACCAAACTATTTCCTATTTTAGGGCTTTTTCCCATGTTGCTCTCTGAGCTGGAGTGTTTGTGTAGAGCTCCAGTTCATGGATCTGCATACAAACATCTCCAACAGCAAGAAAACAAAGTAGCACCATTCCTATAGGACCTGACAATAAAAAGGGAAACCATGTCACTAGAGTTAGAGTTGGGTGGGCCTGTGGAGAGCCCCTCTGGCAATCCAGGAGAAATAGCCAACCAAAACCCAGCCCACAGGCTTGGACAGCAAGAGGTTTGACTGTCACAAACCAGTCCCAGGGCCAGTGTCATGGACTGAACTGAATCCCCTGGATAGCTCATAGTTGACGTCCACTGCCAGTTCTGGATGCAGAAGACAATTGTGGGGACAGAGTGTTATAGAGCTGATCAAGTCAACATGAGATCGTTAGGGTGGACCTGAAGCCAATGAGTAATGTCCTTATGAAAATGGGGAACTAAGCCAGGGAACTGTAGAGATGGAGGCAGAGTCCAGGTGAGGCTTCCACAGGCCAGCGGGCACCGAAAAGTGCCAGGAAACCACCAGCAGCTGGGGAGAGGCATGAAGCAGGTCCTCTCCACTCAAGTGCCAGAACCAACCCTGAAACACCTACATCATGGAGTATGAGACCATAAGCATCTGTTGGTGAAGCCACCTATTCTGTGATACTTGTCTACATGGCCCTAGCACCCAAGGCAGTAGGGTAGATCTGGTGATGGTCAACCATGGCTTGACAGTGGCATCTGAGACTCAGGTGTCTCCTCCCATTCATTCTGTTTTGCCACTTTCTGTGGGTCATCAATGCCTCATGACCTCAGAATGGCAGCCACAGGAAAAGGCTATTTCTCCCTGAGGCATCACCTGATGGGAAAAGAAACCATTTTTAAGCATCCCACAAGAAACTTTCCATCATGTCTCGTTGGCTAGATTACATCCCATAGCTAAGCTAGATCCCCAGCACAGAAATGGTTTACCCCTCTCCAGATGTTCCCATGAAGGAGGGCGGGTCAGCCTTCCCAGCTAGCAATACTTTGAGAGATCCACAAACATATTTTACTTCTTATAAAAAACAGGATTTATACTTCAACCATTATAGAATATAACTTTTAAATATTTTAATAGAGTTAGGACACTCTCCAAAGCCAAACGCGCCAAGGGCCCACAAAAGTGACAATGCCACCTGAGGCGGACATGTCTGCCAGCAAAGGAGACAGGGAAAAGGCACTTGGATGGGTTACCAATTGTGTTTACTACAACCCAGCACACAGAAGGGAAGGCACAGCCATCAGGGACAAAAGCTCATTAGAGAAAGGCTTCTTCAAGCAGAAACAGGGTATAGTACAATTGTAGAGATAGAACAAAAGTCCTCACTGGGGATTTAGCTCAGTGGCCTAAGCTACTGCCTGGCAAGTGCAAGGTCATGAGTTCAATCCCTGGTGCCACAAAAAAAAAAGAAAGAAAAAAAGTCCTTTCCCACCATTCAGTCATTGATATTTGCTGCAAGGACTTTAAATCCTCCCTCTCTTTTTGGTTTGCAAGTTTGCCATTGTCATGAAAGAATTGTGTCCCCCCCATCCCCAACACAAAATTCCATGTTAAAGCCTTAAAGCCCAAAGTGATTTATTTGGAGGAGACAATTAATGAGTTCATAAAAATAGAATGCAAATCTAATGAAGCTGATACCCTCATCAGAAAGAGAAGAGACACAGCAAGCAGGCAGGCGTTTGCAAGCCAAGGAGCAAGGCCTTGCTAGAACGCTAGAAATCAGCCCTGCTGACTCCATAAACTTGGACTTCCAGTATGCAGAACCGTGAGAAAATAGATGCCCACTGTTTCAGCTGCCCAGCCAGCAGTATCTGGGGGAGACTAACATGCTCAAATAGTTCAATCCCCAAGTCATGAAGAACCAGTAACTCATCTGAGCTAATGTAGAATTCAACCAGTCCAATTTGGGCCTGTCAGCCTCCTGCACACTGCTGAAGATCACTGTCGCATAGGTCATGATGCCACTCAGCTCACATGACTGCGTTAACAGGGTTCTCCCACTCTGGAGTCAGCACCTCAACAGGTGTTGGCTGTCACCTGTCGGCCTCTCCATCTGAATTTGGACTGTGATGAGCAGATGCTCCTTGAAAACAGCAGAGATCCAGACTTCTCCACATGGCTCCCACTGTCATTGCTTGGAAGAAACGACCTCCCAAGGACAGGGAGGAAGGAAACCAGCTCATCACCTGGATCAGAGAAATACGCTTTGCCGCAGGAGCACTAATTCATCAACACCCAGCCAGCACCAACACTGGCTCCACTGTCCTTAGCCCCATGAACGCGACACAGAAGCAGCTGAACGGTAATTCCTTCCGAGCAGCTCCTGGGTGACTGCGTGTTTTTCACATGAATAAAGAGGGGCTGATTAATCAGAGATGGTGAATAAGAGTGTCTTTCTATCCCCTGAGACACGGACAAGATCTCCACTTGACAGTGCTTTTCCCCCTTTCCCGATTCAAGCCCCCTCTTGCTTCAGGATGAAATGTGACGAGGGCCGATTTTTAACGAGGCGGCTGCGCTGCCATCCCGGCTTCATTCCTTTTCCTAAATAATCGATAACGCATGGATCATGGCTGCTATAAATGTCAAGCCACAATTTGTGACTAACGCCAGTGCAAATCAGTTCAGGCAGCTCAAGACTGGAGGCCTCCCCCACGGTAGCAGGGAGAAATAATAAAAACACTCAAGGCTGCAGTGACATTTTTCTTCCTATCAGCTCTCCAAGCAGGAGGTTCAAGATTTCATTTAATCCTGCAGACTCCCCAAGAGGGAGGGAGTCACTGCTGGACATTTTCCATGATGCTCAGTTGACCTTGAAGAGCTCAAGGACTCTAGGGGAATGGAGACTCTGATCTTTAGAAATCCAACTCTTTGGGAAAAGTGACCTGTCACTCCTGGGGATCACCAGGGGAAGAGCCATCATTCTGTAGAGGACAATAATTACCTCACCTTGGGGCCTTTGCACCTGCAATTCTCTTGGCCTGTAATGTTTTATTTCCTGCTTGCCCCTTGGCACCGTTAACTTTACTTGTCATTTCTGTTTGCAGCTTGGTTACTGCTGCCTCCAGGATGTTTTCTCTCACCTCCTCCTGCACTGGGTTGGACATCTTTTATGTTCCCACAATTGAGAAGACTTGTGAACCTGGTACAACAGCACTTACCCTTTTTCCAGCAGCAGAGCCTCAGTGTCCTTTGGAAGCCCCCCCCCAACTACTCTAGTAGGTTATCAATCAAAAGTCTTGGCCACGTCTAGTCAAAGGAGTGGATGTAAGGTCAAAGTCAAGGCAAAGTCTCATGCAGAAGCAACCTGATATTGATCAAGGCAAAAAAAAAATGTGGTGGAGCAAATCGTCCCAGTGGCATATGGACTCCAGGAGAGTATTTCCTGCTCCTTCGGTTGCTTAGCCACTGCCCATTTCTGCCATTTCTGCCATTTCTGAGCCCAGCTATTTAGTTCTTCAAACTTGTGATCCATTCTACAGCCTCCCACCGCCCTGGCTCTGACTGAGATCATCCACAACTGGCTGCGGTTGTTTACAACCACAGAATCCTGAAATGCTCTACCACGCCCCATCACTGTCTGCAGTGACCGCCTAGGGTGTAGCTGTCACCTGTGTACACTCAGCACCCACTGCAGGGCCTCGTATGCTGCAGCTCCTCGCTGGCTTACAGAGCTGGAGAAATCACTAAGTAATGCTGCTTCGATCTGCTTGCGTCAAGAGCTGTCAGTCTGATGCACACCATCTACTAACGAAGCTGCTCAAGAATGCTAGGGCTGGGGGACAAACAAGAGGTAATGGGAAATACATCAAGTTTTGAAGCAAGAGCTTGCAGAGAAAGCACTAATTCATCAAAGCCCAGCCAACATCGAGAAGCACTGGGCTTTCCTTAGCCCAGAGGTAGATCTGGATTTGGATGCCAACCCCAGAATTCCTTAGCAGTCAGTCAAGGGCATGGAGTTGGCCGAGGTGTCTCTGTACCCACAACGTCGTGCCTGGCACCTGGGCAGGTGGACAAATAGAAAGTGAGTGTAACTATGAATCATTCATTCATGCCAGATTTTCACCGTCAGCATGGCAGGAAGCATTACAGGAAGACAGTGCCATGTCCCTCTCCAGGCTACTAGGATCAGGTAAAATCTGCAGCATGGGGTTTGTCACATGATTAGTGTTCCATGGGTATCAGGTCCCTTATTTAGTCAGAGGCTGTGTCCAATTGTCTACTTTCCCTAACTGTGCTGTGCAAGGAAACTGTAATTTAGACTGGCTGCTATTTAGCGTCTGTAGAGGAGGAAAAAGATTCTGCTTCTACCCTTTTAGGTTCTACACCTGGGACCCTGCAAATTAGAAGATATAAGACAAATTAGCAAAAGAAAGATGAAGAGAAGTTTGATATGTGGTTTGCACATACAGGTGGGAGAAACCCAGTGATGAGTAACTTCATGGAGTGGTTAGTGCTTGGGACTTATGAAAGATCTTAGCAATGAACAATAAATTCGCAGAGAAGTGTCAAGACAAAGGAAAGAGGCATTTGACTTTTAGGGGTAACAATCTGTGGAGAGATAAACATATGGGGAATTGCTGGAAGATAAAGGCTCATTAATAAAGCTTATTATGCAGACCCAGCCAGTACCTTCTCTGACTCAAGAAGGGTCAGGAGACATCTGTGGTGATTAAGGATCAACCTGCCCTTCTTGATAGAGAGGGAAAGGACTGAGAGTTTTTCCTGCACCTGCTTTTACTCAGTTGCCTTCAAAATAATCCTTAAGGCAAAGTGACATATTTTGGGGTGGCATATTCTGCACCCTTCATGACCAGTCAAGTTTTAGCTACCTAATTACAGCTGTCCAGGACATGAACAGCATCCTGGATGTGGTAGGATCTGGGTGTCCCCTGAAGGCCCGTGTGTGCAAGGTTGGTCTTCAGCTTGATGCTATGGGAAGGTGGGGCCTACTGGGAAGTCTTAGGTCCTGGATAGCAGCCCCTCAAGGGGATCGTGGGACATTGGTCCCTACCCCCTCTCTATTTGCTTCTACCAGCTTTGTTCTACCCCACAGTCTTCATCTAATATGTTGCTTTACCTCAGGCCCCAGCAACAGGGACAATTGATTATGGACTGGACCCTCTGAAACTGAGCCAAGATAAACCTTTTCTTCTTTTAAGTTGGTTTATCTCAGGTATTTGCTGTAGTAACAGAAAGTTGACTAAAACACCAGGATCCAGTAGAAAGCAAATACATTATTACCATGAAGAATGCTCCAGAACAATGCAGACAAGCATATATATCTTTCAGGTGATCTTGCTTTGTATCTAGCTGCCCTTTTGATCAGCCCTCTGAAAATTGTTCCCTCCTATCTCCTAGAAGAGTTTAGGATGCATTTCTTGTCTGGGAGATTAAACATTATTCTTCATTTTAGATCAGAAGTTGACAAAAATCTTCGTACAAAGGACCAGATAGCAAACATTTTAGGCTTTGCAATCCATATAGTCTTAGTTTTGTTGTTATAAAGCAAAAGCAGCCATATGCAACATTGATCATCTCTGTATACTAATGAAACTTTATTTCTGGACTGTGAAATTGAATTACACATAATTTTCAGGTGTCAAAAGAATTCTTAAATTTTTTGCAGTCATTTACAAATGTAAAACACATTCTTAACTTAAGAGTTATGGGCTATGTTGGCTCACTTTTGCTGACCGTAATCTAGTTGGTGGTTTAATCACTCATACATGACACACAATGACCACCAATAGCACCTCACACCCCTTCCCAGATAAAGCCCCCCAGAATCTGTACACAGTAAGAACCTGTAAGGAAGCAGAGAGGACTCCTATCGAGAAGGAAAGGAGCAGGAAGTAGTGGTTAAAACAGAATCAAAGCCAAAAGGGAATTATTTTCCTCCTGTTTGCTATTTGTGTAGTCTAGCAATTTTGTTAGTTTTTGTTGTTGTTGTTATGCTTTAGATCTAGAATGTCTCCCAAAAGACTCATGTGTTCAGAAGTTAGGCTTTTGCAAGGTGATTGGATCATGAGGGTGCTATATTTCTCAGTGGGTTAATCCACCAAAGAATCCCATAGCTAAATGTGCTGTTAGGAGATGGACCTTGGCCAGAAGAGGTGGGTCACTGGTGGTATGACCTGGAAAGGTATATTCTACTCCTCCAGCTTCTCCCTTCTCTCTGTTTCCTGACCACCATGATGTGAGTAGCTTTCCTCTTCCAGAACCTTCTCTTCATACCCTTCCTAGGAACCAGCCAACTGTAGACTGAGAAACTATGAGCCAAATAAAGCTCTCCTCCTTTATCTTGTGAGTATTGGGTATTTTGTCCCAGCAATAAGGAAGTGACTAAGGTAGACTTTGATACCAGAAGTTGAGTTCTTGCTGTGACTATACCACATTGTATGGTTCAGAAGCCTTTGAAACTGTTCACAGGAGGAGTCCTGAAAGGTTTAGAGATGTTGGCTAGAGAAACCCTAGAGTGCTATAAACTGAGTTTGATGGGAGATTCTGACAAGACCTCAGAAGACCAGAATGCTGAAAGAAATGCAAACAGTAAAGACCAAGTTCAGGAGGTTGGAAACAAGGACTTAGTAGTTGGACTCAAAACCATGTGTGTTATGTTCTGGGGGAAAATACATCTATATATTGCCCACGTTTTGAGACTTTGCAAGAGACTGAGATTAAGGTCAGTGGACTAATTAATTCGGTGGAGGAAATTTCAAGACAGTCTAACATTGAGGCTGTTGCATGGTTACTGGTAGCCTTTAGCCAGCTCTATAGTGAGAATCAGGAGCAAACAGTAGACCTTAAAAACTGGCAAAGATTTTTTTGCTAGAAAGGAATCACCTGCAAAATTTTAAAAAAGGAGAACAGGGTTGTTGAAAAGATTAGCATTAAAAAGAAGCCAAGTACTTTGCATCAGGACATAAGAAAGGTATTTCTAGGGCAACTCGGGAATCAGTGAGACATCACCTTTCACAGGTTTAAGCTTTCATTTGAGAAAAAAGTCCTTGGACCTTCTGCTGAAGAAAGGCTGCCTGAGGAATGGGTTCCCCAAGATTAATTCAACAATGCTTAGTCATCCAAATACACAGAGCCCTCTGCAGCCATGGTCCAATGAGACCAGCCTTCTACTTGAGCTGACAACAGACCCTGGCATTATTCGTGCAGTGCTGGTTTTATAAGCATGCAGAATGTAAGAGTTATGGGTGAAGAATGCTTCTACCTAGATTTCAAAGGAAAGCCTTAGAGGCCAAGCAGTATGCCACCATCAGCATAGTGTGTAACTGTGGGAGAGAAGCTAAAAATGCAGTGGAAAACCCATAAAGTTGGAGAAGCCAGGATTGTGGAACATCTGCTGAGGAAAGCTACAGGGAGTGAGCAAAATCATGCCACAAGAGACACTGCGAGAACTGTAACCAGCAATGGTGCAGGTGTGGTACTCTAAGCTTTTTGGAGCTCACCTCTCACCACCACTTTCCCTGAATGCTGGACATGGAACTATGAGATTTAATGTTTGCCCTCCCGAGTTTTGGTCTTGCTTTGGTCCCATTCTTTATTATCTCCCCACTTGTCCTTTTTGGAATGGGAATGTCTACCCTATGCCATTGTACAATGGCAGTGTTTTATAGTGGTCCACAGTTAAAGAGTTTGTGTTGACTCCCAGAGGAAACTTGAGACTTGGACTTTTCAGCAGTCTTGGAACTGTTAACACTTCAGTGGCGCTAACAGATAGACTACATGGACTCTACATGAAGAGATGCGTATGACTGTTTAGGGGACCAGGGGCAGAAAGTTATGGTTTATTCCCGAAAACGTTCACGTGCTTAGAGGTTCAGCTCTTGGAAGGCTATTCAATCATGGGAGCATTATGCTCATCAGTGACTTAACCACTTAAGAATTCATAGCTAAATGTGTTGTTAGGATGCAGGCCTGGTTGGAAGAGGCAGGTCACTGGAGTCATGACCCAGAAGGATTTAGTCTCCCTCTCTGGCTCCACACTTATCTCTCTTTATCCTGGACATCATGACATAAGCAGCTTTCCTCCACCAGACCTTTCTACCATGCCCTTCCTACCGTGAAGCCAATTGACTCTGGACTGAATCTTCTAAAAACCGTCAAGCAAAATAAAGCTTTCTTTTAGGGTGTGAGTTTCAAGTATTTTGCCCCAACAACAACAGAGTGACTAAAATGTCTGTCTAAGTCTTGGTTTTTCCTTATGAAAAATAGGTATATCCTGCCTCACAGGGCTGAATTACATGAAATACCCCTAAGGAAAGTATTGAGTTACATCTAGCAATGTGGCTAGCTTGTGATTTAATCGTGGCTGGCTTGTCAGAACAGGAAAAGAACAGGACATTTCCACTTTTCAAATGCTAATTGAGATGTAACCTTGAAGAATGTACCTACAGTCACAGAATGTATATTTAGAACAATGCACACACAGGAGTTTGCCAAGCCCTGATCTAGATGAAGAATTGTGTTTGTTCCCAGATAAGTCACTTCTAAGCTCTTCTGGAACAGAGGCAAATCAACCAGACAACTCCAGTGTCCTAGAGTAGACTGACTTCGGTGGACTTTCTACCTCAGCAGCAGACACTCAGTGGACTTTTCCCCTGATGCTTCGTTCTATGTATTCTGCTAAGCTTCTGAGGCTTAGCTCAGCGTTCAGATGAGGGGCTCCCAAATTGCCAACAATCCTTTCAAAGATTTTTGGTCCCTAGCCAGTCCTACAGTCCTCTCTGCCACAGTGAGCACACGGGTCATGGTCTTCGAAGATAAGTATCTAAAAACTTAGGAAGACAAGATGAAAGGACTGCAGGCAATTGTTGAAGGATATTTGACTTTCCAGAACTCCAACAATTATCTAAGGTGGAGAAAACCCCACTTGCAGATGAGTGATGGAAAGTTTCACAGCTGTGCACAAGAAGAAAGAAAACGAGAGAGTTTAGGGTACAAGGTCTCAGATCCTCCTTCCAGATAGGACTTGCCACCCAGCTACTAGTGGTGTTTTAGTCTCTACAGGACTGCTTCAGCTGCAGAGAGGCCCAAGGTTACATGCTTCCTGGGACAGTGATCTTCAGTGACCAATGATGGCATTCCCTGACTATAGTGACCCAATGTGGGACACTCCAATGGGCCATGCCAGCTTCCAAGCAACCCACAGGGTCAGTAGAGCCTGTAAAGCCATCACAGCATGATGTTCCCTTCCATTCAGTCCTGATCTACATCTTCCCCAAAGTGGCATCGAGGGGCACTCCCTAACAAATTTGCTGAGCATCTACTCTGGCTCCTAGATGTTTCCCAGAGAATCCAGGCAGTGACAGGGGAGAGTTAGGAGAATCAAACTCCCTGGCCAGACTGAGCTGGGACACTGAGACAATCTTTGCAGACCTCAACCTCTTACCCCAAAGATACTTAGTGTCTTTTAACAGGATGTGAATAAAATAACCACACAAGGGTTCTACCACATTCATCCATCTTGAGAAGAATAATTGTCAGTAACACTGGGATTCCAGAATGAGGTCCCTGGGGTCACAATCTACTTCTCCTGGATTTCCCCTGGGAGATGAGAAGCTTCAGAGACACATTAGGAACCAAGCAGAAAAGAAGAGCCTGAAACAAGAGTAAATTACCTACACGGGCTGTAGCTGTGATGTGAAGCCATCTGGGAATTAACCCAGAGCAGGACACGGTCATAACCGCCTCCACCTGGCTCCATGCAAGAAAGATTTGAGTTTTTTTGATAAAATGCTTCCTCTGTTGAACTCCTAATTTCATGGTGCATTCTGTAGATAGGTGGGCCCCGATCAGTTTTTCTTCTGATTCTGTTTCAAGTTTAAAACCATAGTGCCAACATCACCACTTAGCTCTTCGCTCTAGATAAGTCAAAATAACTGGAGCCCGGAACACTTGTCGGAGTGCCAGATACTGGTTGGAGAGAACTGGAGGTTACTAAGTGAGGGAACTTGGCTCAAGTTTCATGTGCTCTTATCTTGTCCCTTTGCCAAACCACCACCACTTACAGAGCAACAAATGAAATAAGCACTACCTTTACCCCATCACGGAATCACACGCAGTCTTCATTCCAGGAGAAGAGGACAAACAACCACTTAGAAGTCCCACAAAATTACTCTGGTGGGTGCATCCAGAGCCAAAGTAGTGCATAAAAACAGGTAATTACATACAAACCAGCTCATTAATATCTGGCTTCACACGGGGCCCAAGATGAACCCACTGTTCAAGCAGTCTCCCCTTGCTTAAGGACAGATAGGTACTAAAAAGTCAGTTTTAACAGCTTTTTCTGGGTATTGTTCACGTACTGCACAACTTGCTTATTTCAAGTGTGCAATTCAACAATCTTTACTGAATTCACGATTTGATGACCATTAATTACCACCACCCAAAAAGGTCATTGTTAAGAAGCTCAAAATTGTGGATGCAGGTTGATGACTCAATCATTTTTGGCTATTGTAGGCTCCTGTTTGCTCTTGGAAGCCATGGGCACCCTCTTCTAAAACGTGGGCATGAGTGCCTGGGCGTAAGAACATCTCCCACACAGCTTCAGGGACCGCTGGTCCCCCAGCACCAGCTAAGTCTCTTCAACTAAACCAAATTGGTGGGCAAAGTGGTTTCTTACTCATTTTCATCTGACATTGCTTTCCACCCCCACAATAATAAACTCCTTGAAGAAAAGCAACCAGGCTTGAATGTGCCTAATTAGAACGGATTAACCACACTGGCCCACTTTGCAGTCCCAAATGCAAGTGTGGGGACTTTGGCTCGGAGCTGTCATTTCCTTGCAAACAGAGAGCGCCCGGGCCCGGAATGTAGAACGTGGTCTTCAGCACCAGTCTCCACTAAATCACTCTCTGCCAAAGACACGTAGGTTATCTCCTCCTCTACATATTCTAATCAAACTTATGGAACAAGAATAAATGTAGAGTCTAGAATTCAGAATTGCCGAACTGCTAAGACGTGCCAATAAACAGAGTTCTAATGGGAACAATGACACATACTTTGGTGTGGATCTTCGGGTTTAAAATGCAGGCTTCTGGCCAATAAACAAAAAGAATCTATTGAGGGAAAAAAATCAGGAATTTGCTGAACTCATATGAAGTCAGAAAAATGTGGAATAGAAATCAGCAGTATGGTGGGCTTCTGTCCTTTTGACCGAATCCAACTTCTTTTCTTAGTCTGGGGCATTTCTCATCATAGGCAAAACAGCTTGTCTCACCTCTGACTATATCAAAGAGAGGGTATTTTTTCTTCTCCCCCAATAGGTGGGCAGGGAGCCAGGTTTAGCAAACCCCATCTTCCCAACAAAGACATTGAATCTGGAGAGAGTCATAGAGACAAAGAAACAATCAGGAATAATTGCAGGGAAGCAAATGGTAACTTGGTGAGGTGGCAGCCTGCACTTGCAGCTGCAAATTTGTTCTGGTGGGCTGTTTTTACAAAAACATGATTTCCACGCTTCCTGTTTCCTAACTCTCCATGCCCATGCACAAAATCTGGTCCTTTAGCCACTCAGTGGTTTTGAGTTTCCATATCCTTCCAGTGAGTCCCTTGTTCTTTCTGCAGAAAGTCACAACCACAGCTTGCAATCAAATCCTGAGTTGATACAGACCACCTATCTCTGGAGTGTCCCTCCAGAGACTTGAAGCAGGAACTGCAGAAGCCAACAAAGGCACAAGTTATCTGATCAGGGGACAACAGCCAAGACACATGAGTGCTAACTTCTTGACTTGTCTTAATTGAGCCATCCACTTGGGGGAAGAAACGATCCCCCAACACATCCATTGTTAGGGAGGAGTTAGCAAAGTTGCCAGAGTCTATTATACATAATGAAGATTTGCCCTTAAAAGAAGATGAGGTTCTCCTCCCTATAGTCTCCACGCACAAAAAGGTGCAATATCCTCCAGGTACCTTTGGACTGAAAATACATTTCCACACCTACAACATCTATACTGACCCCTTATGACACCAGGAGTCTGGACATCTGTCACATCCCAAATACTGTCAGGATGTTGAGAAACCGCATCTCTCATGCAGTGCTGGTAGGATCGTAGGGTGTTACAACCACTCTGGAAAACAGTTTGAGCCTCTGAAAACAAAACGAAACTGGACAAAGTTGGTTCGGTTCTGCAAGAACTACACGAGAGAGGTTTTGTATTAATGCGATGGAAATGTTTTGCATCTTGACTAGGTTGGTGTCACTGTCCTGATTTTGATATTGTGTTAGAGCTACCAACTACACACAAACCATCCAGTTAGAATGTGTAGGGATTTACAGATGACTTCTATTAGTTGAGGAGTTAGTTCCTTCTCTTTCTGCTTTCGGGAAGCCTTTGTCATAAATGAACATTGAATTCTGTGATATGTTTGTTCCTGTCTGCATCCATTTATATGATTATGTAACTTATTTTTAGCCTGTTAATACATCATGACTATGTGTCAGTCTACAATTGTCTCAAAACAAAGTTTATACGAAAAAATTCAAGGAAGTGATCACATGAAAGTTGGGACAGCGGTTCCTTTTGGAGGAAAGGTGGGTGCTGTGTATGGACTGACAGGTAAAATTCCATTCCCACTTGGGTAGCCACTAGGAGAAAGTTGGTACAATTCATCAAGCTAGGCATTTGTTTTGTGCGATTTTCTATATCCCTGTTTCCTTTTAGAACTTAATAAAAGATAGTAGCTCTCTGTATCGATTCTGGAGATAAGAAATATGGGAAAATAACTCCAGTCAGTCCGCAATTGACACATGACATGAGCGAGAACTGATTGTTTAGGATGCTCAATTGCCAGTTTTCACAACATCCAGTTTTGGGGCCCCCTGGAGCAATGCCTAGAAGTTTCCAGACCTACGATCGCCTCAGGTTCCAAGAAAAGCAGAGCCTTGCTGACCATCTCATGATAAGATCACCTCCCCACAACTACCCCATGAGGGGCACTGAGGCAGCCCCCTCTGAAGCAAGGATAATCATGTCATGGGAACAAAGTTCCTCTCAAGCTGTAAGATTCCTCTGGAGCTATGGAAAGCAGAACTGAGATAAGGACCCCCACTGACCCTGGACCATGTCATTCATTCACAAAAGCCGGCCTTGCGCTTTTAGGAGTGGGCCATCACATGCTCCAGGTGAAAAGACACCCTGCCTTCCCACCAGAAACAAGGGGTCCCGATACCCTGGCTGCTTCTACACGAATTGGCACCATCCCCCGGGGACCTATGGAGGGACAGTGCTGAGATGAATGTAGAGAGCATAGGCTTCATAGCTGTGTCCAAAGAGCTGGGCCAGCCTAGGCGCCCCATCTTGTGAGCAGAAAAAGCCACCAGGGCCCCCTCCCAACTGTGGGCTCAGGAGGTGCAACCAGGGCCACACACCAGTCTCAGTTGACACATGGGTGGAAAATGTCCCATCTGGGCAGCATACCTGTGTGTGTCTGTGTGTGTGTTGCGAAGGGCAGAGTTGGGGGAGGTTGGAATAATTGAGCAAACCTTACCTCAGTCATCCAAGGAAGAGCTTTTCAGCAACACCGAGAAGCCTCTGCTGCCCCCTTGCTTGCTGCATCTACCCTGCAGGGATTCTGCTCCCCTCAGGGGCCCTTGTGGGGAGGTTGCACCTCCGTGTTTATCAGACTTTCAGAAGCAGCAGGGATTCTGCAGAGCAGATGCGCACACAGCTGGTGCCAGATAAGCCTGTGTGGGACTCCTAGCTCAGAAGACGCCTTCCCAGTCCTGAGCAGGGGACAGGGGGCCGTTCAGTCCCTTGGCAGGAACTTTGGGTCTGCTCCCCTTAGAGAGCAGCCTCTCCCTCCAGCCCACTGCTGGAGGCAGTTGCAAGGGTAACACGTAGTCACACACAGGCTCATGGGTTAGCTTTGTACCATGCTGTACCACATTAAAAATCTAAACACAAGCGGGGAAACAAACAAAGGAAAGGAGAAGATTGTCTGCACCCAGATCTACAAACCAGCTGCCCCCACTTCTCTCCAGGTCCCTGAGTCAAGGAGCCTAAGGACACACCTGTGTTCCTACAACACGGCAGGAAACAGCTGGGAACACACTTTGCAGTGGCCGGTTTTCACTCAAGGCCAAGAGAGCCCTGCTCTCTGCTCTGGGACGCTCTTGAAGCCCCTCTCTGTCACTCCCTGCAGGAGTCTTGCAGCACCCCCTAACGTAGAGGACTTGGACTTGGGGGCCTTGGGTGGCATTAGGCAAACCACAGAGCTGCAGGGAGCCAGAGCACCCTGGATCCCAGGCATCTGCATCGAGGAAGGCAGATCTTTCATGTCACCTTCAAGAAGAGACTCAGAGACTTGCTCCACCGGCTGTGACCTCTGCAAGCCTGTCTCACAGGGTAAAGACAGGCGCACTAACAGAGCCTGGCTGCTGGGGTTTGCACAGGCCAGGCTGCACGCAGCGTGCTGCGGATTCAGTAGGGTTG
Source organism: Cuniculus paca (assembly GCA_004365215.1). Taxonomy (NCBI): domain Eukaryota; kingdom Metazoa; phylum Chordata; class Mammalia; order Rodentia; family Cuniculidae; genus Cuniculus; species Cuniculus paca. Next base: position 113 of record RJWT010023773.1, on the reverse strand, counting down.
GCCTATCACCGGCCCATGGCACAGCGACTCCACTCTCACATGAAGAAGCAGACTGTGGCCAGGTGGTGAGGGGCACACCTGGGAGGCTGAAGCAGGAGGATCACTAGTTCAGA
>RJWT010023772.1:0-16693 GCA_004365215.1 Cuniculus paca | reverse complement strand
ATCCACATATGGGGGCCAGGGATATAGCTCAGTGGCATACGCACCTGCCTGGCAAGCACGAGGTCATGAGTTAAATTCTTAGTACCCACCCCCCCCAAAAAATCCACGTACACTCATCCCTAGATATCTGCTGAGAGGATTGATCCCAGGTATGTAAAATGGTGTAGTATCTGCATATACTACAGCTTTTTCTCATATACTTTATTTTTTTTAGTATCAGGAATCAAACTCATGACCTTGTACTTGCCAGGCAGGCACTTGTGCTGCTGAGCTATATCCCCAGCCCTCTCACATATACTTTAAATCACTTCCAGAGTGTTTTTCATACCCACTATAGTGAATGCCGTGTAAGTGGTTGTTAACACTGTATCATTTAGGGTACAATGATAAGGAAAACATCTGTACATGTTCAGTACACTTTTTAAGAAAGTATTTTCAATCCAAAGCTGATCAGATCTGCTGGCACAGAACCCATGAATACAGAGGGCTGACTGTATGAGATTTTATTCTGTTTGCAACTTTTGTGTGTTTGTGGCACCGGGGATCGAACTCTTGACCTCCTGCTTGCCAGGCAGGCACTGAGGCCACTGAGCTAAATCCCCAAACTTTTGTGTATTTGAAAAGTAGAATTCATGAACAAAGAAAAACTGTCCTTTTACAGTTTGAAGGTTTATTTTTCTGTTTTTGGCACTATTGGGGATTGAACGCAGGGCTTTCCCACTGAGCTGTATTCCTAGTCCACATGTTATTTTTTAATTTTTAAGACAAGGTCTTGCCCAGGCTGTGCTCAAACTTGGAATCTGTTGCCTTAGCTTCCTAGAGTCAGTGCTGAGATTTCAGGCAGGGGACACCACACCTTGCTAGAGTAGAGACAAAATAGAGGTACAGGCAGGGCGCAAAGTTGTTCTCGGGGAGCAAAACGTCATGAAGTATCCAAGAACCTTAGTGTTTATTCATTACATCTGAGTCAAGGACAATGGGTGAAGGGCAGTGAATGCTTCCTGGAACAGTAACTCTAGTGGGCTAGTAAGGAGAACAAAGCGTTCTTGCAAGGACAAGGTCAAGGACGAGACTGGGGGTGGCAATGAGGAAACTGTAGTTTCCACAGGTGCCTTATCGCATCCAGCAGGTCTTATCTTGCCCTGTGAGCAGCTATAGCAGTTACTAGCCCTAGGGCTTCCAGCTGTGACCTAAAAAGAGCGGGGAGTTTCTAAGTTACAATCTGGCTCAAGGGCAGGACAAGAACAAGCATGGATGTCCCCTAAACTCAATTTATAATTCATGGTCCCCAACACTTTCTCTCTCTCCCTCTCTCTCTCTCCATTGTTGTTTTTGAGACAGGGTCTTGCTACGCAGGTCAGGTTAGCTTTGAACTTGCTGTTGTAGCCCAGGTAGGCCTCAAACTCTCGACAATCCTCCTGCCTCAGCCTCCCGAGTGCTGGGATTACAGGCGTGCACCACCACACCCCGGCTGGACAGATATTTTTTAGAGATTTTTTTTTGTCTTTTGAGATAGGGTCTCACTGTGTAATCTGTTATTGGCCTTGAACTCACAGTGCAGCCCAGGCTTGAATTTGTGATCCTTCTTTAGCCTCCATAGTGCTGGAATTTCAGGCATGTGCTATGGTGCCTCGCAAGAGGATTTCTTTTCTTTTCTTTTTTTTCTTTTGAGGCAGAGTCTCACTATGTAGTTCAGGCTCACCTGGACTCACTATGTAGCCCATGCTGACCTCAAGCTCGCAGTGATCCTCCTGCCTCAGCCTCCCGAGTGCTGGGGTTACAGGCGTGTACCATCATGCCCTGTGAGGGGATTTACTTTCAATCTTACCTTCTCACTTTATGAAGAAGACTGTTTTCCTTTCTGAGTCTGCCATATCTCAGTGCAGCCTCTTCGCCCATTAGCATGCTCCTCTGTCAGCTCTGTATTTTCTTCCTTCCTTTCTCCTGACCTTGATGGCAATCTTGAATAACAATGTTTTGAGGCTCTCAAAGATACATGACACAGATACATCTGCTGCTCTGTCTCTTGCCTCTGTCTAGTCGTGTCTTTCTGGGGCTAATCCATCTTGTTGTATGGCACTGGCCTTGGAGAACCCAGTCTTCATTTCATTAACTCTCTGTAGTGAAAACAACCCCCCAGCACAGTGTTGCTGCAAAATACGGTACCTCACATGTGCCACACACCTGTGTTCCAGGTGCCAGAGTTCAGAGTCCAATCTCTCCTACTCTGCAGAACACTTGTTCCTTTGAGGGACTTGATGGCACCTGGGGGATCTGCCAGTGCTTTTTTAAGTTTGTTTTTTTACATTTGACTCAGTAATATCTAAGGTATAGTGAGGTATTTTTATGTCTGTATTGAGATAGATAACTATTTTTTCCCTTCAAAAGTTAACTGTTTGGGGGCCAGGGATATAGCTCAGCAGTACAGCCTTTGCTTGGCAAGCACGAGGTCATGAGTTTGATCCCCAGTATCAAAAAAAACGTTAACTGTTTTACCACATCTGTGGTGGTGCACAACTGTGATCCCAGTGCTTGGGAGGCTGAGGCAGGAGGATTGCTGTGAGTTCAAGGCCAGCCTGGACTACAAAGCGAGTTCAATGCCAGACTAAACTGCATAGTGAAACCCTTTCTCAAAAAGATTAAAAAAAAAAAAGTTAACTGTCCTAATACTATCAACTAGTTCATCTTTTCCTCACCAATTTAATACCACCTTTACCAATATTATCATATTGCAATGACAAACAAACACCAAAATGACACCCAGAATTTGGAGGCAGATTTATTTTATGTTGATGGGCACTGATTGGAATCACTCCCAAAATATCAGGCCCTGATCTCTGATGGTCTAGGGCTTATATGGGATAAGCAAGCAGGAAGTACAGAGGCAGAATGGCTTGTCAGTTGGGGATTGGTTCTGACAGTATGCATCATAGTGACCAATTAACTGTTTTTAGGAGACAGAAGCAACTGCAATTGGAACAGAAACTATTACCTGAGCAACTAAGGAACTGAAATACACTGGCATTTTCTGTTACAGTATAAATGTATGTATTTCAGTAATTTATATTTTGTTTCACTCATCTATATTTTTGTTTTGTTTGGGGTACAGGAAGTTGAATCAGGGCCTTTGCACTGAGCTACATCCCTAGGCTTTTTTTTTGTCCAGGCTGGGCTCTTAACCCACATCCTTTTTCCTTTGCCTCCCAGAGTGCTGAGATTTCAAGTGTGTGTCACCACTCCCAACTTTATTCTTATCTTAGTATTATGCTGTTTGAATTACCAAATCTTTGTGAAAAATTCTTTTTATTTTTTGTTTTGTCTTTTTGAAACAGGGCTTCATTATGCAGTTCAGGCTGGCCTCGAACTCACTTTGTAGCCCAATCTGACCTTGAACTTGCAGCAATTCTCCTGCCTCAACCTCCCAAGTGCTGGGATTACAGGCGTATGCCACCATGTCCAGCCTTGTGAAAATTTCTGATAATCAGCTGGACATGGTGGCACACACCTGTAATCTCAGTACTTGGGAGGCTGAGGCAGGAGGATCACTGTGCATTTGAGGCCAACCTGAACTACATAGCAAGACCCTGTCTCAAAAAAACAAAAACAAAATCTTTTTTTTTTTTTGAAATGGGGTTTTGCTATGTATGTAGTTCAGGCTGGCCTTGAACTCACTATGTACCCCAGGCTGATGATCGTCCTGCCTTAGCCTCCTGAGTGCTGGAATTATTGACATGCACCACCACGACTGACAATAACACATTTTTTTTTTTGGACTCAGGAATCGAACTCAGGACCTTGCTCCTGCCAGGCACGTGCCATGCTGCTAAGCTGTATCCCCAGCCCTAACTCATTTTTTATTACTATACTTTTACATTTTCTTGGCAGTATTTTTCACATTTTATTTTCTGTAACAACTTTAGACTTTGTCAAGTTTTGTTTCAAAAAAATTCTATTGAGGACTTCCACACTTCATTTTCTTTCTTAAATCTATAGAAAGTGATTTTGCTTTTGCTTTTGTTTTTGTTTTTTGGGACAGGGTCTCACTCTGTGGCCTAGGCTGGCCTTAAACTTGTGGTATTCTTCTTGCCTCAGCCTGCTGAATTCAGGGATTACAGGCATATGCCATCATACCTGGCAAATTAAAAAAAAAAAAGTAGGTATATGCGTATAATCTCAACATTCTGAAAGGCTGAGGCAGGAGAATCTCAAGTTTCAGCTCAACCCAGGCAATTTAGTGAGAAAGACCTTGTCTCAAAATAAATACGAAAAACATTGGTCTCACTTGATGTGGAGTGGACCGAGAAAGCTGCCGAGATCCAGTTCGTCCCTCCGTCCCTTCTCCAGTTCTGGATGTCTGGGCAGTTGCCCTTCCCAAAGCACAGATCAAGTTTTATTCCCTGCAGAGGGTGAAGGAAGGGTCTCGGGGCACCAGGAATAATACAGGGGGACTAAGTGAATGTGTGTGTCCTGATCCTCTCTCCAGCCTGCTTCCCACTCAGTCCCACATCTCTGCGTCTGGTCCTTTACTCTCCAAGCCAGAGATTTTACTGGAGAATATGACTGACCTAAGGAGAAAGAAGATTTACAGGGCCCAGGGTGACCCTCAGCCAATAGCCATGATTGTAGAGCTCTTTTAAGCAGCCATTTATTTTTATGAATGAAAAACTCAAGGATTATCACACATCTGAGGAAAATCTGCAATGTGGAAGAAAAAGACAAAATGAACAAACAGTGAGAAGCAACTTGGAAAAACTGGACACCATGTAAAGAAAGGAAAACTGAAAAAAACCCGACCTGTCCTTTAAGCTACAGAGAAATAAAAGAAGACAGACAAAAATGGATGCTTAACAGACAAAAACACTCAGAACAAAATGATCTCTTAGAAATTAAAAATCTGGAGCTGGGCATGTGGCACACACCTATAATCCCAGCACTTGGGAGCTGAAGCAGGAGGATCAAGATTGCTGCAAGTTTGAGGCTAGCCTGGGTTAAATAGTGAGACACTGTCACAAAAAATAAAAATAAAAATAAAAATCCGAGAAGAGATGGAAACAAACAAGAACCCACCTCAGTTGAAGTTTTGTAAGATTAGGTAGCTTTCCCAGAAGGAGCAGAGATGGCCAATGAGAGGGAAAAGATGAGAGGGAGAGAGTGCAGCACCTGAATGTGAAAAACTCCAAATTGATTAGGGCTCCAGAGAGATTGATTAGGAAATTCTTAACAAATGGTTTTGGTGACGTTTCCCAATACTGCACTTTCAGTTACTAAGGGTGACATGAAAGTCCCTGTTACACAGCACAGTAGCCCTCATGTGGCTGTGTTATTTTCCAGTGAGCGTTCTGGCACTATTACAGATGTGGAGTTATGGAATGACGCTGTGAAATGACTGTGTTTCAGGATAGATATATATGTATTTCTGCTAGGTGTTGTCTAAGGAACAGAATTGCTGGGTCTGAGAGTATTAATGTATACTGTCAAATAATTTTCCAAAGCGGTTGGTGTCTGGCGGAACACAGCACACTGGTTACCAGTTCCAGGGCAGGCCGTCAGAGTTTCTTGTAGCTTGCATTGAGCATCCCTGGGGAAAAAAGCACAGTGGAGCCCTGGGTGGAGCGACATATTACTTACATGCAGAAGAGACAAAGCAAGGTTAGCTCCAGCTGTGTGCACTGGTCCCTCATGACCAGTGGGTCTTCCAACGGCACTGAGGGATGGTTTGCCTGTGTGTACCCATCGTGTGCCACAGTGGAAGGGTGTGCCTGGTTTGGGTCACTTGCAATCCTCAAGTGAAACCCATTTTCATGCAGTGCTGAACAACTGATGACATTGCTGACAGTGACACTGTTGAAATGAGGTCATTCTCTGAGAGAGAGATAAGAAAGTGAAGGAAGAGCTGGAGGAAGTAGCTTAGTGGTAGTGTTTGCCTGGCACGCACAAGGCCGTGATTCCATCCCTAGCACCACAGAAAAAAAGGGTGATATCTGGATAGTGTTTGTACGATGATTTTCACTCATTCATTCATTTGTACATGCTTCTGATGTGTTATACTAAAAAGTTAAAATTGTAGACATGCATATTAAGCTGATATATATGTATATATATTTGTTTATTTTGTTTTTTCATGAAAGTCTTGCTAGCCTTAAACTCATCCTACCTCAGCCTCTCTAATGCTGAATAACAAGTGTGCACCACCATGCCCAGCTATAAGTATTTTGAAGTTAATGTTAAATGAACAGACAAAACTGTAAATGCGGTGGCCCTGGTGGTGCATGCCTGTAATCCCAGCACTCGGGAGGCTGACACAGGAGGATCGTTGCAAGTTCGAGACCAGCCTGGGCTACAAAGTGAATTCAAGGCCAGTCTGAACAGCATAGTGAGACCCTGTCTCAGAAAGACAGGGGCTGGGGATTTAGCTCAGTGGCCTAAGCACCTGCCCGGCAAGCACAAGGTTGCGAGTTCGATCCCCAGTGCCATAAAAAAAAAAAAAAAACCTATGTAAATGCTAATAATGAAAAACTGGTGGCTATATTGCTGCACCAGAAGCAAGGATTTCCTGTCTTAGATGGTCCCTTTGAACTGGGTTAAGCAGGACAATCAGCATTCTCAGGAAACAAAAGGGAGAGTTTGTTTGTTTGTTTGCTTTTGAGATTTAGCGTAAGTAAATAGTATCATGATTTCTCCTTTGTTTTGAACTGTGACATTGATGAACCTATTCTTATTTCTCTTTATCCTTTTCTCCTTTTCTAGGTTTTTGTGGAGACTCTGGATAAGTGTTTTGAAAATGTCTGTGAGTTGGATTTGATCTTCCATATGGATAAGGTATGTTCTCTGCCACATTAGCGTTGCCGGAAAACTGAGTGAGTGAGCATCACAAGCCATCTATAAACCTGCGTAGTATTTCTCTCGGCTTTTCACACTAACATAGTACTAGAACCTCTTCTATTTAATAACTTCATAAGCTAGAGGGTCTTTTGCTAAGCTCTATTAACAGTTTTTTGTTTGTTTGACTATATAGGGGCTCACTATATAGTTCATACCAGCCTTGAACTTGTGTGTAATCTCATACTTTGAACTCTCCTGACTCAGCTTCTTGAGTACTGTGATTACAGGTGTGTGCTGCTATGCCTGGCTCTTAACAGTTTCAACATGTAGTACAAGATTATTACTGGGCCTATATCATGGTTCCTCTGTTCACAGACAGACTGCTTGGTATAGGGTAACAATGACAGTGGAATAACTGACTTCTCAGACAAAGGTGAGAGACACAGTTTTGTGTTAAATAAGTTTGCTAGCCCTCAGCCAGTGACAGTGAAACTAGAATACATAATACAGGTGAAACTTGTGTGTTTCCTCAGGGATGAGATAGTAACTAATACATCTGTAAAGACTTTTAGGTGAGGTGACACTAAGGCGGCACACTCAGTGGCAGAATTGAAATGGTCCCAAAAAGGGCCGGGGATTTAGCTCTGTGGTGTAAGTACCTGCCTGGCAAGCACGAGATCATGAGTTTGATCCCTAGTGCCGGCAAAAAAAAGAAGAAGAAGAAGAAAGAAATGGTCCCAAGTAGTGTTCTAGGGCTTTGTTTTGCTAGGCCCATGTCCTTATGTGTCAAATTAAAACCAGGAGGTAGCCACAGAGGGTCTGGGAACATGTTTTTGTTTTATCCAGGAGGGCACATGATGTCTCAGTGATGTTCACTGGTGACTCAGCTGCTTGTTGTCACTAGTCCATGGCCTTTGGAAGGAGATAGGATTTTTGGGAGGCTGCTGTTCCTTGCCAGGCCGTGATCTTTAGTCATTTGTTTTTTATTATGACAAAGCAGCTCCATATCTTAGGTGCATCATAGTTGGCATTGCCATCTAGAGGACTTTATTGCCATCTTGCAGCGACTCTTGTCAGCCAGTGACTCTGTCAGGCAGTGCCCTCCCGTTCGGCTAATGGAAAGGAATGGCCTTTTCTCCCAGCACTGGCTTGGCTCTGGGTTCCAGTGGTGATGATACAGGGGAATCACAGATCCCTCTGCCCTCCGTAAATACTGGGCTTGGGACCCTGACACATCACAAGGAGTCCAGGGCTTCCTGAAGCTCTTGAGGTGTTGCTCGCTTGCCCTTTGATGTGAACGCATCCTGGAAACTCCAGCCATCTCCTGGCTTCTTGCCTTACAGGCACCAGAGTTGGTTTGTGCTCGGCAGTGGTTAAACGTGCTGCTACCGGGTCATTTCTGTCGAGGACGGCCATCATTCAGATTGGCTTCCCCTCTGTACTAGTGGAAAACAAGGGTTATAGGCTTTATTGTTCTTACTATGAAACATTTTTAAAAATCATGAAGTATGAGGTGTTATCTAAGAGGCTGCCTCGCTGGGGATTTGGCTCAGTAGCCTAAGTGTCTGCCTGGCAAGCACAAGGTCATGAGTTCAATCCCCGGTGCTGCAAAAAAAAAAAAAAAGAGGCTGCCTCTTGTACATACAAAGTGGCATCCTTTGTGGATACCACTGATTGTTCACCAGGCCGGCAATGAATTTCTCAGTATCTCAGAGTGTAGATTAAAGGATAGATTTTGCTGGAACAAGAGGAGTTTTCCAAACAAGAGAATAAAAGGCACAGATCCCTCATCCCCCCCTTGTCCCCATCGTGGGAGTCTGCCAAGGTGACCACTCACCGTCTCCCCTCAGTACTGTCCCTTTTTACTCGACAGCATGAGCGTAGCTCACCAGTGAAGAGGCGCCCACAGGCCTCACCTGAGCGCCAGCTGTCTGCAGAGCTTGTCTGCGAGTGCCAGGTGTGTGGTGAGGGGGTGCCTGGAGAGAGCTGTGGGTGTGCTGAAAGTTGGCTTGGGTGCCACTCCCCTCCTGGGAGCACAGGGGTTCCCCCCAGTCCGGGCTGCTCAGGACGTAGCCAGCCCCGAGTGTGCTTCTGAGGAGACGTGCAGAATCCCAGCATATTGTTTAGTATGTTACCTTCTTTGCTTGGTACTATTTGCAAGAATGATCCATTTTGTTGTGAGTGGCCTTTTCCAGAGTGGTTGTATCAATTTATATTTACACCAGCTGGGATGAGCATTCTCACTGCCCCATATCCTGACCAAAAGTTGATGTTCTCAGTATGGTAATCTCAGTATTGTTGATGAAGTGATTTCCAGTTCTTTCCTTTCCAGGACACAGGGTGGAATTACTCAGATGTGCCTTAGGTGTAGCTGTGTGAATGTGATACAGGGGAAAGAAACTGCCAACCTACTAGATGTCTCTAAACACAAGTTCGTGTTCTCTAAAATCAAAAAATACAAAAAATGAATTTTAGGAACAACGGAGGTTAAGAGTGAATATTTATTGAGAGAAAGAAAACTTCTGTCTGAGGGACAGACAGAAGGGGTCCTGAGTGGGTTGCCAAAGACTCCACCTTCTCTAGGGATTTTTACAGAGCAAAACCATGAGGTGAAATGGGTCCAAAGTGGAGAAAAATGGCTAGGTAGGCATGAGGTGAGACAGAATTATGGTCAACCAATAAGATTATGAGTATAATTGCTCAGGTAAGATTGATTAAGTTGAGATCCAATAGGCAAGTGAGTTATGCAGCAAGTGGGAACAGGGCCTTTGCCTGTAGGGGGTTGGCTTAGTGGCTTCTTCTGGCTTCTTCAAGGTTATCAAGGTATCAAGGTGATACCTATTAAAATATCCCTGATGTTTATTCTTTAGAATGTGGCTGCATTTTTTTTGTCTTTTCTCTTAAGATCTGATTTGCATCAGAGGTGTCTGTCTCCCCGACAGTTACAACGTATTTGGTCTTCTGCACTGGCTCTTTCGAGGGCCTAGCCCTGTCTGACTGCCTATAATATTTCTATCTAACTCAGTTGCCTATAACAAATGTAGCTAAGGAAATGTCAGTAGATGTGAAGCGTGTCACTTCTAGGCAACACTGTAAGAGCCTGTGCACAAATCTCCCTTTTTTCCTGCTTCTGCAGTTGTAGGAGGATGAATACAGTGTTAAAGGGACTGACTTTTATATTTGGTCTGTAGACATTTTACTCAGTTTCTTCCAATCCTCATGCCTCAACCAGGCATGGTGGCACACACCTGTCATCCCAGCACTTGGGAGGCTGAGGCCGGAGGATCAGGAAAATTGTTGCAAGTTCGAGACCGGCTTAGGTTACAAAGTAAGTTCAAGACCAGACTGAACTGCATAGCAAAACCCTGTCTCAAAAAGACAAAAAAAAGAAAAAAAAATTACTTTTCCTTCATCTCCTGAGGTAATGATTTTTTTGCCCTTTTTTTTTTTTGCCTTTTAAATGGCTATGAGGATGTCTACTGAGGCAATAAAGTAATTCCAGTCTCAGCTATTTTATCAGACATGACTTTAAGAAGAAATAAAAGGCCATAAAAATGTTGCTCTTCCTTATATGTCTTATCTTCACATAAGTTCTATAAAGTATTTTGCTGCTGCTACAGATTTTGCTTATGGTGTATAAAACTATTTTTAGCCAGGTATGGTGGTGGATGCCTATAATCCCAGCACTTGCGTTGAGGCAGGAGGATTTCTAGTTCAAGCCCAAGTTGGACAACATAGCAAGTTCAGGGTTGGTTTGGGCTACAGAGTGAGACCCAGTCTCAAACAAAACAAAAAAAAAAACAGAAACAAACAAAAAAAACTCCACAAAACTTTATTTTTGGTTGTTCATGTGGCATTGGGCAATGACTGTTCATGTCATGTGGGGTTTGAAGTAATGGTGAAGGGCCGGGTGTGGTGGCATATGTCTGTAATCCCAGCACTTGGGAGGCTGAGGCAGGAGGATCATTGTGAGTTGAGGCCAGCCTGGGCTACAAAGTTAGCACAAGGCCAGCCTGAACTGCATAGTGAGACCCTGTCTCAAAAAGACAAAAAAAAAAAAATAATAATGATGATGATGGTGAAGGAGCCAGTCTTGCCTGCCCCAGTCACTTGCCTGCCCCAGTACAGTGTGTGAAGGTATTTCCTGAAGGGACTTCCTCTGGGTGCAATTTCAGGGTTCATTCAGGTATATCTTCTATTGCTAAGAGACATAGGGTTTTGCTTATGTTTTCTTTTACGTACATGGACCCATCACAAGGCCATGGGACATCACTGAGTTCCGTGTCCTTGCACACTCTCCCCACGCTGGGGTCAGACATTCCCACCAGCCCCAGCTCTCCCAGTCTGCGCCTCACCTTGTGGGTGTGGCCCTGAATAGCGGGCTAGGGAAAGACTGGACACTGCTGCATTCCTGCTGCCAGACAGCCTGACTGTGTTTGAGACCTTCTCTTGAAATGAAACGAAACAAAAAATTCTGTGTGTACAATAAATAATGTACTTGGGCAATTAACATTAATGAATGCTGTTTTCCAATACAGTTCGTGTTTAAATGTGCCCAATAGTGACATATGTATGTATATATCATGTATAATAAAATGTTACATGTATGTCACATTATTGATTATAGATATAGATACAAAATCCCAGTTTCAGTTATGGGTCAAGTGTTGCCTTTAATTGTTATGCTTCTAGATTTCAATCTTTTTTTCTTTTCTTTCCTTTTTTTTTTTAAGGCAGGGTCTTGCTATGCAGTTTGAGCTGGCCCTGAACTCACTTTGTAGCCCAGGCTGGTCTTGAACTCCCAACAATCCTCCTGCCTCAGCCTCCTGAGTGCTGGGATTACAGGCATGCACCACCATGCCTGGCTTTAGATTTCAATCTTTTTTTTTTTTTTTTGTGGCACCAGGGATTGAACTCACAACCTTGTGCTTGCCAGGCAGGCGCTTAGGTGGCTGAGCTAGATCCCCAGCCCTGGTGTTTTTGAGACAGGGTCTCACTATGCCGTTCAGGCTGGCCTTGAGCTCACTTTGTAGCCCAGGCTGGTCTCGAACTCACAATGATCCACCTGTCTCAGCCTCCCGAGTGCTGGGATTACAGGCGTGAGCCACCACGCCCGGCTAGATTTCAATCTTTTATTAGGTTTTTTTAATGCCATTCTCTCTTCCTTGTTGACTATACACTGGAGTTAGTTTTCCTAAGCCACTCCCTAGACTAGCCTTGACCCTTTGGCCAGCATTGAAGGCTGTTCCTGTTTGTCCCTGTCCTTTCCCGGCCTTCAGTACCATGACTTCTGTCAGATACTCCAGTCACCGGGTAGCTGGGCTGGAGCTCCAGCTGAGCGCTTTGACCGCACATCTGATGATCCTGCCTGTCAGTCCCCCCAGCTCAGGTCCTGCCCACTAAGCTGGTCCCTATCCCCCAACCAGTCTGATGTCTTTGGGCCACTGTGTACGGTACTATTTCTAGCCTTGTGGACCTTAGCTTTGTGTTTCTGTTTTCCCATTTGATTGGACAGTCCTTATCTTTGTTTTTACTGTTGTATCCCTCACTAAATCTAGCATAGTGTCTTTCACCAAGTGGAATATTCTTCAGGGAAGTATCGCTGAAAGTTTCCTGGGACTGTAGCTTATAAGCTTGGTCTTGATTTAAACTGTTGGAGGCTGGAGTAAGGACTGATGTCATGGTCTCCAGGGCAGCCATTTCAAGCTTAGCTTAGTTCCACTTGTGGAAATCCCCAGACAGTTCAGCATCATGACTGAGTTGGGTGCTCGTGTTAATTATGGTAATTTGAGTTGTGTTTAAAGAAAACTATGTGGGTGGTTGAGCTCGTATTCTGATTTTCAAGTGTCTATAAACAGCAAAGCTGGCTTTGGAAATCTGGGGCTTCAGGATTTAGTGATCTGTCGGGCCTATAATCCCAGCACTCAGGAGGCTGAAGCAAAAAGATTGCTGGGAATTCGAGGCCAGCTGGGGCTACATAGTGAAGTGTTTTTGTTTTGTTTTTTTAAAGAGAAAAAGAAGCAAAATAGAAATAAAACAGTTTCAAATCAGGCTACGTAGTAAGTTTAAGGTCAGCCTAAACTGCATAGTGAGACCCTGTCTCCAAAAAAAAATAAAAAATAAAAAAAAATTCAGCAATCAGAGCCACAGTTCAGTAACTGTGTCAAGGGGCTAGATAGGACTGTCCTCTAGAGATTTCAACCTACAATCTCAACAGAGTTGGAGTGCATCCTTCTGGGTGAGTCTGAGTTGAAGGAAACCAGAGAGTATGGAATTAAAATCTGCTAAGTGTATTGCTGCAAGGGGAAAGAGCTGAGCACTCAGAGTTGAACTTGTGAGTGCTAAGATACAAGGGTCACAAACAGTAATGATGGGTTCTGTTTGCCAGTGTCCCTTCTGGGAACAGATCTAGTGGTAATGAAGTGCATTCTCGCCCTCCACACCCTGGTGTCTTGGAAGCAGGTGTCCTGATTGCCAGGTCCCAGAAATGGAGGGCAGAGTGAAAGACACATCTTTTGTGTTATTTTGATGAAGAAGGAAGAACTTTTTTAGCCTAGACCAGTGATGACGAATCTTTTAGAGCTTTCAGTGATACACAGCTAGCTACGTGCTGTAGGTTCACCACCACTGACCAAGAGACTTTCTGAGTTTTAGGTCTTGTAGATGCTGCTCTTTGGCCTATGAGCCATTCTTGGCCATCTGCTTCTCTTCTCTGGAAGGGCTTAATTAAGAGAAAAGAGGAGCCAGGTGTGGCCTTGTGTCCCATTGCATCCCCAGCCCGTCTCTGCTAGTGCTTGATAGATTTTTGTGTCAGGGTTGGACACTTTTCTTAGGTGGTAAGGGAAATTTATTATCTCACATACCCTGGGTGAGTCACTATTCATCTGTTATCTCCACTCCACCTTGACTGGGGACTGTGTCTCCCAGGCCAATTTCTTTTCTCTCAGGACAGCCAGTAGAGATGAGCAAGAATGATTTCTTCAGTTTCCAGTACCTCTGTGGTTTGAGGGTGCTGCAGACCACACTTAGCACCTCTGTGTACACATGCGTAGCTTGCTGTGCTGACTTGAACTTCGTGTGCTTCAAGGCACACTCTTGCTGGAGGCCCAAGCGAAGCCACAGAGAGCCTCTCCAGTTTGTTTAGTCACCCTTATTACTGGTTAAGAGCAGAGGAGAATAGTGCACACGAAACAGCAGAATTTAACCTGTAAGTTATCTGTTTGATATCCAGCCTTTTCAGTGAAAGCCAGTGTTTGTCGAGAGCTTATTGCCAGCGGTGTTGCTTGCATGAATTGCAGCTGAAGTAAATTGTATAACATATTGGTTGCTCCTTTGTAAGTGCCCTAAACGGCTGGAATTGAGATTCAATTCTCCGGTTCTTGCTCTTATCCTTGTCTTACGCTGAGACTAGAAACGGAACCTCTTGATCCCTCTCTGAGAGCCCTTTACCGGGCTGACGTTTGTATCAGTAGGTGTAGGCCCAGTGATACATCATCACTCCCAGCTCCCAAGAGCTCACAGCAAGGGTTGTTTCTCACTTGTGCTGTGTGGCCACTGTGTTGTCTCTACTCAAGGGGCCACTCGGGTCCAGGCTGACCCCTCAGCTTGGGCTGTTACAGTGACACCACCCATCACAACGCACAGTTCACTGCTCAGCGTACGTCACAGGCTCACACCCAAGGGGCTAGGCAAGTACATTTACCATGTGTGAGCAGGGAGGACAGCCTGGAATCCTTCTAAATATTACTAAATGACTACCACAGTTTTTTCATTGGTTCTTTTAGAAAGAAAGCTGACATTTGATTCAGTAACACTTTGCAGGAGTGAACCTAGAGGTTTTGCTTTTGGAAAAATAGAGGAACATTCTGTTTCTGTTTTTGTTTTGTTTTTTGTTTTTAGTATTTTGAGACAGGGTCTTGCCCTATAGCCCAAGCTGGCCTTGAACTCACAGAGATCCTCCTGTGCCAGCCTCCGAAGTACACAGGTATGCGGCACCTTGCCCGGCTGAGGACTGGTTTTATAAGAAAGAAATGTGTGTCTTAGGCAAACATATCTTGGGCAGCAGCTTTTCAGTTGCTCTAACAGTGTTTGGTGTCTATATCTAACATACTTCCCACAGGAATTTAAAGTGCCTGAAGAGTCTTTATTTCTCTAACAGAATAAATTGCTCCTGTATGTAGGCAGGCCCTTGCCTCCCCCGAGGGCTTTCATCAAGCCACGTTTTACCTCGGCTCAGTGCCCTGGCAATGTGCTGGTGCTGGCTAAGAGCTCTTTCTCCTTTTCGCTCTGATTGCTAGATGGACAGCAGACCTTTACGAGCCATTCGCTGTGAGGGGGCACTGCTAAGTGCAGAGCTGCAGCTATGAAGACCATAAAGATAAAGATAAAATTTGTATTTTACGCAAAAAGTGCAGGGACTGACTTTACAGGTCATGGAGTCAGGGATTTAGCTTAGTGGTGCAGCACCTGCCTGGCAAGCGTGAGATCCTGAGTTCGATTCTCAGTACCAAAAAAAAAAAAAAAAGGTCATACCATATACATGTTCCCTGTGTCTCTCCTTTGTCTTTTAAGCCAGGACCCCAACCACATAGGCCAGCCTCTGTCTTGGCTTTATGGCCAAGCACAGCAAGCAGTTAAATCCCACTCTGCTGCTGGAAGGCAAAGGAGTCCAGATAAAAAGATAGGTTGCCTACAGATTGTCCTCTCTGAGCCTGGGAACCCCTGGGGCTGCGATTAGCCCTGAGCTTGGTGGGTAGGGCAAGGAGTGTACACGGCAAAGGTCACGGCCGCGGTGCGCTCGAAACTTCGTGGAGTCTGAAGCAGATGGCTCTGCCTGCCTGGTAAAAGCAAAACACTACATTTACATCTTGGTTGCTATCAAATGCTTGTGACCATCTGTCCTTATGACTTCAAGACTTAGGGTCCCTCTGATTGACGTGTTTTGAAATTTTGTTTTAGTTTTTTTTTTCCTTCTTTTTTTTTCTATTTGAAATAAAATGGATTTGAAAAAAATTAAAAAAAAAAAAAAAAGACAGGGCCCATGCTGTCCCTGGCCTCAACTGCTGATGGCACTGATAGGCTGTGGTCCTAAAGCCACACATTACCTGGGTTTTGAAAACTCTGCATGGTTGTGCCCCTTTTCAGGTCCAGAACCCTTGTCCTTGAGTTTATGTCCTTGGTGTTGTGTTTAGTGTTGGTTATAGAAGGCTCAGGGGTAGAGAAGAGTGTTTCTGCTTATGGGCCGGGGCCCCTTGGACTGCTCCTTACCTGTGGGACGAGCAGGGAATGGATGCCTTCCCCTTAGCTCTGTCCCGGGCACCCTACCAGCCCTTCTCGGTACCTCCACCCTTGAGCACTTGTCTGCTTTGATACAGATGGGTCCCAAAGCCGCACCTCACCAGGACCCACGCTGAAGGCAGGTGCTTCTAGGAGTGTGCACCCTTCTCCCCAAAATGCCTACCACACCTTCTGCTTCCCAACAGTCACTAGATGGCGCCACTTTATTCTGTTTTTTTCCTTCAGTCGCCTCAACCCTTCCTTTTCTTCCCATTAATGTTGCAGGTGCCAAGCACCTCAGCTCTCGCTCACTATAGCAGCTCTTTCCAGCCTTTACTCTAGCTTCCTTCACCTTTCCACAGAAAGCAGAGTTCCATCATCTCTGCAGTCCACGTACTTCCCCCTGCCCTGCCAGGATCCTCAGCAGTAGCCCTCAGGCTGCGCTCTGAGACACAGCCCCAACAGGCCAGCTGTCCCTCCACACAGGCCAGCTCCCCATGCCGCCTCCTCCAATGCTGCCCCGCGGCACTCCCTCTGCCCCTTTCAGATTTCCAGCAAGACCCAGCTCGAATGGATTTCAGACAGCCTTCTCTGC
>RJWT010023771.1:0-16698 GCA_004365215.1 Cuniculus paca | reverse complement strand
CAGACAGGGCCAGGTCCTCCATGGAGCCAATGCAAAAACCTAGATACCTTGCAACTGTAAAGGAGAAAAGCACCTCCTGCTGTGGGCCGGTCCTGGGACAACAGATCAAACAAATGCACCCACTTCCTGAGGACTAGTATTCTAAATAGGTCCTTAACTCCCTAAGGAAGCCAGAGTCACCTGTCTGGACCCCCTAGGGGAAGAGTCACTGTTCCTTAAACATGCTCGCTGGCTACGTGACTCATATCCCCATTTGTCCCAGACTTAATCAATTTTACCTGAGCTGTTAACCTTATTGGTTAACCGTAGTTCTGTCCCACCTTATGCTCACCTTAGGAATTCCCATTCTTCCACACCTTGGACCCGTCTACTCTATAAAAAGTCCCTAAAATGACAGAGTCTTTGGCAACCCGCTCGGGACCCCTTCTGTCCCTCTGACAGAAGCTTTCTTTTTTTCCCCCAATAAATACATTCTGCTCTTAACCTCCGTTGTTCCTAAAATTCATTCTTCGATTTTTAGAGAACACAAACTCGTACCAGACATAGTGGGTTGGGAGTTTCATTCCCCTGTATCAGTATCAGAGTGTATTTGCTGCCCTAAAAATCCGCTGCACTCCATCTTTCATCCCATTCTTATCTTTAATTTTTTGCCAACCACTAAAATTTTCAAATACCAAGGAACACAATTGTAGGATTGTATAAGAGTATGCTCAGTTTTGTAAGAAACATCAAAGTGTTTTTGCAAAGTGGCTGCACCACTTTGCACTTTACATTTTCACCCACGATATGTAAGAGTTCCTGTTGCTTCACACCCCAACCAGCATTTGATGATGTCACATGTTCTAGATTTTTTGGCACTTGCACAAATTTCTAGTAACTACACAGGCTCTTAGACGTAAATACTTCAATACATCAATAGACTAGGCTCTCTGGTTAGCTTTTGGGCCAAAAACAGTAATTCCAAATGTAAAACAAGGCATGGCAGAGCACACTTTAATCCAAGAAACCTGAAAGGCTGAGACAGAAAGATTGAAAGTTAGAACTCAGCCTGGATAACTTGCTAACTTAAAGATACTGTCTCTTGTTAGAAAACAAACAAACACATAAACAACAACAACAACAAAAAAACGGAAACAGAAGACCTGGAGATGGAACTCAGGAAAAGGCCTGGGTTCAATTTCTAGTAGTGTGTATGTATGCATATATGTATGTATGTATTTTTGAATATATAAATAGGTGGCCTTCATCAAATGAGCAATACATGAGCTCTGGGAATAATTTAAAATATTTTGGGTGAACTATTCAGAGATTCAGTTTTATAAAATGCTTTAAAAATTTAGTGACTATTTTATCTTTATCTTGGACTGCTTTCCAATTCCTTTTTATTTCCTAAGGCTGACAAGTTTACCATACTTGAACATCTTGAAATATTATTGATATGCTCCTACTTTTCAAAATTAGCAAGCAGTATTCTATATTCTGACAAAAGTTTACACTTAGAATTATCTCACTCGTGTTTGCTCTAACTTTTTTAATCTATTGAGTTTTTTTAACTCCAAATACATATTTTACAGGAAGACAATTTCAAGGAAGGATGAAAGTTTAGGCAGTTATGAAAGTCATAACAAAGAAACTTCTTGCATTAACTTTTAAGTTTACTCGTGCTTTAAATTTTCAAATGTGCCTATATACAGTAATTAGTAACTACTTTGCCCATTGAAAAATTTTTAAATCCTTACTTTAACTCAGCATTCATTTTTGATAATTACACACCATTTTCTTTAACAATATTTTATTGATGTTGAATTGCAATTTCTCCATAAATCTTTAAAGTTCATATTCTAAATTTTGTTTTTACATTTTTATTGATATGTATTAAATGTAGATATTAATGGGGTTTCTTGAATTTCAAAATATGTACATGTACAGTGTACACCAATCTAGCCTCTATTTTAATTATTCTGCCATGAATACGAACTGTTCAACATTTGATTTCTCTGATTGTGAATACAGATTTTATAGACCCTTACCTAAATTACTACAATGAGAAGATTGCTGTTCTTATAGTTTGCAAGAATTTATTTTGTTACTCAGAAGGTTTTTTAGTTTTATTTTTTCAGTATCCATTTTTATTTTTCTGGTCTCAATCTGATGTGTAAATGTGGGTTTACTTTAATTCACTTTAATTCGTATATGAAACATTTTAAAATCAATTCTAAAATATGCTTTTTCATTTATTCCATCAATACTAACACTTCATTTTCTTGAAGTATTTTTGTAATTTTACTAAATGTATGCAGATCATGTAATTCTTTTCTTAATGTTTACCTTTGTTAGACTGACATATATTATTTCCTAAAATTGTTTTTTCTAATTAAGTGACACTATCTCTGTCAATATCTAATTTTGCTGGTAAAAATAAACTTAAATTCAAATTCCAAAGAAGTTGCTATTGTCTTGATTTGCATTATTACCATAGATTATTCATTACCTGTGCTTGTTGGATTGTGAACTATGCCTTGAATGTGTTTTGTTCTCTCTGAAAGTAATTCTGAAATCTCATTGCCATTGTGGTGGTCTTGCTGGTGGGAGGTGATGCTTTGATGAGAGATTGCAAGACTGAATCAGTTCTCATGAAAATCAATCCATTACCATGAAAACCAGTCTTTTTAAATTTAGGCTCCTCCCAATGTTTTACATCTTTGTACTTGTGCACCTCCTCTTCAACTGGAAGCAGCAGAAAGTCCTCCTCAAGGCCAACCAGAGGCTCCTGTCATGCTACTGGACTTCCCTGCTCCCTAGAGAGTGAGCCAAAATAAATTCCTACTCTTTCAACATCTTCCTGTCACAGGTATTTTGTTAAAGCAACAAAATCAACTAAGATGCACCTTCAGTCACCCTAAAACAAATGCTTATATCTTTATGTGCTTGTTGTTTTTTAACTGTGAGGAAATATTTCAACATATTTATACTGGGGATATCACTCCATACACAAATTAAAGGTTGCAGTTTCAGAATGACTTTTCCTTTGCTTTACCATGCATCTCGGAAACTTCATCAGTTTAAGATTAAATTCAGGTTAACGTCTTACCCTACTAGCTACCAAATGAGGTAAATAGCACAAATGAGGACAGCAAACCCACAAGAAGTACCAATTTGTGGTTTAAATTCTTATGAAAAACATTGCCTTGTCCCTACCCACCTTCTTTAAACACAGTCAATGGAAAGTTAAGCATTTGGAACAATACGATATATATATATATTACTTTATCTCTCTTGCTCTATCTATCTCTACTCCAGGTTAACATTAAATTTGGAAGTTACTCTAAGGGTACAAATTCATATGGAACTTGAAATGGAAGTATACCACAAGGATCCAAATTCTTCTCTTGAAATGGGTATTAAATCGTAAGCCACAGAGAATTTTCAACATTTTCTCCCAGCTCTCAACTAAAGTTGGCCTCATCATCAAATTTTTTAATTATCACCTTAAATGGCTTTTATCAAAGGAGAAGAGTTTTCCATTTTCTATTTATTATTGATGTAAAATATTATTCTGGTGACTACATTTATAGAACTTTCAAGCAGACATTTTTCATATTTCCAAAAACCAAAGTCTGAATTTAATCTAAAAGAATCATTGTGTGTATGTGCGCGTGTGTGTATGTGAAATTTTCTTCTTGTAAACTGTGCTTGAAAATCTGAAGGGCCTATTCATGTGTTAACAATATGTACTGTAAGTGCAATAAAATTTGCAATAATTCGGCAAGCAAATTATTTTTTTTCTTTTTCCACTGCAATTACTCCCCAAGTAGCTAACATTAAAGGATTTTTGATAAGGATGACAATAACAGAAATGCAATGTCAGTTCCCTCTTCTTTACTCCTGATAGTCTGAGTCATAGCCTGAGTCCATGTTTTAAATCTTCAAATTCTGAGAGCTTTTAAGCCTCTTCTTCTTGTCCTTCTGTTTAGCACCTGATCAAGCTAACGGCAAAGCTCAGATGTCTTGCTCTCTGGCCCTCCTCTCCATTTCTGTAGCTGTTTTGAGACAAGGTTGCCGACAGTCACTACACCACCTATGTTGGTCTTGAACGCACAGTGATCGTCCTGATCTCATTTTTAGTCTCAGCTAGAACTTCAAACCTTGCACAAGAAAATCTTTGCTCGGTTCACGCTCCTTCATATCCATACAAAAACTCGAAAATAATGTCCCATTCTTCTCACCATTAGGAAGCATTTAGATGTGTGTCCCTGCTCTTCTCAGAAAGCCTCATTATGTGAAATGTATATCTTTTCAAATTGTCTTCGTGCATAGTGTGTCCCATCAACAGTTTTGACAACTAAATGAAATTCAGGATGCTAGCTACAGGAAGCTGAGATAGTTAGAATTATTATAGGCAGTCAGACAGGGCCAGGTCCTCCAAGAAGCCAATGCAAAAACCTGGATACCTTGCGACTGGAAAGGAGAGAAACACCTCCTGCTGTGGGCTGGACCCCAGACAACAGATCAAACAAATGCACCTACTTCCTGAGGACTGGTATTCTAAATAGGTATGTAGATCCCTAAGGAAGCCAGAGTCACATGTCTCCACCCCCTAGGGAAGAGTCACTCTTCCTTAAACATGCTTGCTGGCTACGTGACTCATTTCCCCATTTGTCTCAGACTTAATCAATTTTACCTGAGCAATTAACCTTATTGGTTAACCATAGTTCTGTCCTACCTTATGCCCACCTTAGGAATTCCCATTCTCCCCCACCTTGGACCCGTCTACCCTATAAAAAGTCCCTAAAATGACAGAGTCTTTGGCAACCCACTCGAGACCCCTTCTGTCTCTCTGACAGAAGCTTTCTTTCTTTCTCCCAATAAATACATTCTGCTCTTAACCTCTGTTGTTCCTCAAATTCATTCTTCGATTTTAGAGAACACAAACTCATACCAGACATAGTGGGTTGGGAGTTGCATTCCCCTGTATCACTATCAACAGTTTTGACAACTAAATGAAATTCAGGATGC
The DNA here is from genome assembly GCA_004365215.1 of Cuniculus paca. Classification (NCBI taxonomy): domain Eukaryota; kingdom Metazoa; phylum Chordata; class Mammalia; order Rodentia; family Cuniculidae; genus Cuniculus; species Cuniculus paca. The sequence continues at coordinate 11,682 of RJWT010023771.1, read as the reverse complement.
TAGGCTCCAGAGCCTCTGTGTGGTAGCTACAAAATAAGAATATTTATTTGACAAACACTACTTATAAGCTGTGAATCTTGCCATGATTTATTGAGCGTGTTCAACATATTATCAGTTCCATTATTTTTTTTAACCAAAAAAAAAAAAAAATCAAAAGCTATTGCTTAAAAATAAATTGAAATGAAAAGTGAAAGAAGTGCTTGGCTATTCTGAGAAATGAATAACTTATTCAAGGATAGAGAAATTAAGAGGTATATGGCTATAATTCAAAATTTATGTGACTTTAGGTAAATTTGTTTTACATTGAAAAAATAAGACTTTTCTTATTCTTGATTATGAATAACACTAAATAAATGAGAATCAGAATAAGTTAGTGAAAACAGAAATGTGATAGGGTTATTCTCCATTTAAATATGGACACGTGTGGATTTCCCATTTAATAATCTTTTCACATATATCAAGTGTACCTAAGTTTGTTTCTCAATTATTTCTTCAGTGTTGACTAAAAGACATAAAACTACAAACTCAGAGTGCTGTGTGGGTTGTGGGGCAAAAGGGTTGAAATGAGCTGGCGTATGTGAATTTAGAGGCTGGCAAAATCAAGTTACACAGCAGGCAAGCACAATGAAACTAAGGAAGAGGGAACGCTGCAGCCTGGAACCTGATTTGCATTTGTCAATTTGTGGGAAAGACAGGAACCCAGGCAGTATGCCACAGATTTGAGTAAAATTCCTCCTCTGGGGAGACTATTTTTGCTCTTAAGACCTTCGACTGATTGGATGAGGGTCACATATATTATCAAAGGCAATCTCTTTTACTTTAAGTCAACTGATTATAAATGTAATCACATCCACAAAATAGCTTCCCAGCAAAACCTACATTTATGATTAAATAATCAGAACTATAATGCAGTCAAGCTGACACATGAAACTCTCACAGATGGAGTAAGATTAAGTACTATGTAATTGTGAAATTGCACACACACTAGTGTATGAGCAATTGAAATTTAACTCATTTGGTAAAGACAGTGACTGGATTTTTTCTTTTCTTTTTTGATAGGACTGATTATCCAGAGATCATCTATTTTTTTTTTTGATGCGGGGCTTGCTATGCAGTTCAGGCTGGCCTTGAACTATGTAGCCCAGGCTGGCTTCAAACTCATGGCTATCCTCTGACCTCAGCCTCCTAAGTGCTGGGATCACAGGTGTGTGCCACCGTACCCGGTGCAAAGATCATCTAGAAGCAGTGCAATATCAACCTAATTTACTGTTTCAAAGAGAATGCAGTGGCAGATGGAAACAAAGAGTCAAATACTTGGTCACGAGAGAGTTGAATGATATCTATCAAGGATGATAACTAGTGATTAGGGAGTCTGTGTGACTGAGGTTGGAGGACTGTGAATGGGGTGTACAGGAATGGTTACTTTGCTGTTTTCTCTTTTTCTATTTTAAAAAGAAGAAAAAAATAAAGCAGAATTTCAAAACAACATAGTAAGAGAGTAACAATAATTAATGGTTATTAATTATTGTAGGAATGGTTAATCTGGCTAAGGAGAAATGTAGGACAGGCTACCATCAAGATTGCTGTGCTGATCTAGTTGGGTGAAGATTAAGGTATAGCGAGGAAGATAGTGATTCAAATGCCTAATTGTGTTATAAATTTGGGAATGGTTTCAAGAAGAATAGTGAGATTAAAGAAAAGGAACTCATTTATATTGCATAAAAAGTGTGCAAGATTTTAAACAGAATTCCTAGGAAGTGAGCAAAACCTCCTGGTTCTATAAGTCATGTGCTAAGTACTCACCTACATTACAAAGAACAACCAGAGTTGTGATATCATAAACAGATTCTAAATTTTAATTATGGCCAGGGACTGAAATGCAACTGTTGTGAAAAGTTACAGGGTGGTGAAAGTTATTAATAAATGTTCCATCTAGAAACACCCTACTCATTTTAGAGTCTGTCCTATAAAAAGTTGTCCTTTCCTCTCTTACTGACCACCATGAAAACTGAGTTCTTTATCTCAGTGTTGGAAGGACAACAGAGAAGCCTATGTATATCAAGTTCTGATTTTCATGAATGTGGTGAGCTATTCTCTTTGGGGAAGGGCAGGACACAGAACGTCATTTTAATCAACAGAATATAGCAAAAGTGACACGGTTTCTCTTCTATGTTAATGCTGTGTAAGACTGTAACTCATAATTTTAAAGACACTCGCTCTTTCTCTCTGGCCTTGAGAAAGTAAAAGGCCACACTGGGTGGTCCACATGGCTCAGAACTAGAAACAGAGTCTAGCCAAAAGTTCAAACACAAGAAGCAAAATTCCAAAGTAAAAAAGCCTGCAAAACACTGAGTGCCGCTAACAATCCCATGAGTTTAGAAGTTTAATCTTCCCTCGCTGAGGCTCAGATGATGAGGAAGCTAGCTGGTGTGTGGATTACAGCTTTGCCATACCCTGGAGAAGACACCACTAAACCATATCCCAGCTCCGCACAAACTGAGACAGCAAGTGTGCACTGCTTTAAACCATTACGTGTGTCACTAGACAATTAACACAATGTCAGAATCCCTTTGTCCTATATTATATATGTTTGACAAAATACCAGTTTCCACAAGTTATTTGCCATTAAATATTGCATATTGTTGATTTGACCATTAAATATCATGTACATCTGAGAATGTAGATTTTTCCTTATTTATATAATTGAAGTAGATAAAGTATTGTAAATGCTTAGCCAACAAAGTACCAGATGGGGATCTATCCAGAGACTGGCCCATCAGTCAACTTTGAAAGCCAAAAATAAACGTATGTTTTAGTCAGATACTAAAATGGCTCACCAGCTCACAAAGATAATTCAAATCTAAACTGAAATTCATTGCATTTACATGTCAAGTAAAAATATAAGAATTCAAGGTTTGCCAGTTGAATCATTATAGGAACTATATAAAAAAATAAAGGGTACTTGTCTTCATGAATTCTTTGTTTTGTATGAATGTCTCTGCTTTGACATTTGCAGGACATTTTAAAAATATAATTCTGCATTTCTAAATGTACTGACCCTTTATTTAGCAAATAGATTCTTATTTTGGTAGTTACAAATTCAGGTTAGATGCAAAGAATAACAAGGTAAATACAAATGTTAGGAAAAGAAAAAAAAATCTAAGGTTAAATTTTATTAATAACAAAGTATAAACATATTCAGCCACTTTTGGTTATGTTTATTAATGTGTTTTTATACGTAGGCATTCATGACTTTAGCAAAGAAGAAAATAAAATGTTTTCAGTGTCAAGCTTGTCAGAACATAATAACTGTATACCCAGTGTTTCTTCTGATAAAAGAGAAAGTGCAACTTTTGCTTAAGGATAAGAAAATGAAAGTGTGTCAAGGCTTGGTATTAGATTTTGCAGTAAACTGGTGATGATCACATTCGTTGCCTGTTTCAGGAAGGAGGGGTCAAATTATAACCTCACAAGTGAATCAGGTTCTGTAGAGGAAAAATCTAACATGTAACGGTGAAATCTGAGCAGAATTTGCAATGTAGATGTTAAATGATTAGTCTTGCTTTTGACAACCTACTATAGTTGAATGTCCATCATAGGAAGTTTTGGCACAGAAATTAGAGATGAAAAACTTACCATGACTTATGGAGTTTTTCCCACTATGTAGACCATAGTCGAGGGAGGACATAAAAATTTCAATAAAAAATTTCAATTAAGAATGATGATTAGGAGAAAGGAAATAGATTTATAAGAACAAAATTCATTAGATATCAGGAAATGCAAATAGAAACTATAATCAAATTCTATGTTACCACAGGTAGAAAGACTGTCAAAAAAAAAACTTCGATGAGGATGAAAAGAAATAAGAAGTCTTATACATTGGGTGGGAATATAAATTAGCACGATAACTATGGAAAGCAGTATGAAGGTTCCTCACAAAACTAAAAATAGATTTACCATATGGGCCAGTGATCCCATTTCTTCCAAAGGAAATGAAGTCAGCGTATGCAAAAGAGATGCCTGCATGCTTGTGTTTGTAACCACACTATTCATAATAACCAAGATATGGAATGAGTTTAAATGCCCATCACCAGGTGAATGAAGAAAATATGTTATATAACATATTTTCACACACACAAAATGGTTATTATTTAAGTGTAAATAATAAAATCATACCATTTGCAGGAAAATTGATAGAAGTAGGGAATATCATGCTACATAAATGAAACAAGCCAGACGCAGAAAGGTGTCCTGTCTTCTCTCCCATATGTGGAAATTAAAAAAGGAAGAACAGCAAGTAGACTAGGAATTTTTAGTGTTATTGTTTAGACCTAAAATAGCCCACAAGTTGCATGTGTTCTGAACGTGATGAGATTATGGGGGTGACATAGTTGGCCTGCTTCTGGGAGACAGGGTTTGATAGGAGATGGGTCAGTGGACAAAGTCCTGGAAGGGCTTATCTCCTCCTCTAGTTTCTCCATTCACGCTTTCTGTTTCCTATCCATCATGCCATGAGCAGTTCCCTGTAGTGCCCCTCTACCATCTCAGAGGCAACTAAACCTGAATGGAACATGAGTGAAAATAAAGCTCTCCTCCTTTAAGTTGTCTGGTATTTTGTCTCAGCAATGAGGAAAGTGACTAACACAGATTTCATTTTGGTACAAGAATTGAGTTCTTTGCTATGATGCCACATGACTATGTGGTTCCAAAGATTTTGAAGTGGTTCTCTGGAGAAATTTGGACAGGTTTGTGGATGCCAGCTGGAAAAGCATCCTTATGATGCTTTTAGCTTTTGTTCACGTCCTGAGAGTTTATCAGGAGACCGAGATGAAGCACAGTCTAACATGGTAGAGAAAACTTCATGGCAGCCCAACATTCAGGGAGTGACACTGGTACCGTTGTGGACTCTGAGCCAATTCTACTTTGAGATCAAAAGCATTGAGGACACCTGAATAATTTTAAAAGTTTTGAGTTTGGCCAGAAAAGACCCTTAGGTAGAAATTAGACCTACAATGTTGGAGCTGAGGAGAGCTTGGATGCTGAAAAGATTAACATTACAAGGATGTACTTTGGAGCAGGACAACGGGAAAAAAGGCTTGAGGGCATCTGAGCAAACAGTAAGACCCCATCCTTCAATCTACGAAAATGAAAGAGCTTGTTTTCAAAAGAGATTCTCCAGCTACTCTGCTGTAAAAGGACCACCTGAGGGATTATTCCCAGGGATTTAGTTCACCATGCCCAGCCATGCACACGCACACAAGTCTGCAGTTATGATGAAAAATAGCCCGGTTACTGCTCCACATGGTGCCAGACCTTGGCATTACCCACATAGTACTGCTTTTACAGACATGTAGAATGCAAGATATGGGGTCCTAGAGAATTAAGGAGAACTAGGAGAGCGTGCTGTGTGCCCTGAAGAGGGCAGTATGTGAAGCTGTGAAAGTAAAGTCAAAAATGCAGTTAAGACTCCAGGCAGTTGAAGAAGCCGAGAATGTGAATGTTAACATCTGAGAAAAGCCACAGGAGTGAGCGAAGTCCAAGAGAAGCCATGAGAGCCGCCACCATCTGCAGTGCTGTATCGGCAGGACCTCACAAGACCTTTGGAGTTCACAGGTCACTGCCACAACTTGCTCCATGGAGTGGACACAGAATATAGGATTTAATGTTTGCCCTTCTTGTTTTGAGGATTGCTTTTTTCCCGCTGGTTTCTATCCCCTATTTCTCCCTGTGCTTTTGTATGTTGGCAGTGTTTAACTTTCTTTTTCATTTCTTACAGAAGCTCACAGCTAAGAGTTTGCCTTTGAGTCTCAGAGACTTTGGAATTCAAGTTTTCTGAAATTTTGTGACTTAAAATTTGGTGACTTTAAAAATAGAATTGAATTTTGCATAGATGCACATGAGTCTTTCAGAGGCCAGGGGAAGGATATCATGGTATAGATATAAAACAGCCTCCAAAGCTTCCTATGTTTGGAAGGCAATTGGATTATGGGTGTAGGATAACAGGCTTGCTATTGGCAGGCAGATTCAGGTAGTGGGAAATTGGCCACTGAGGGTTGTGGCCTAGAAGGGTTTATGTCCCTCCTCAGTTTCTCCATTCATGCTCTTTGCTTTCCATACCACCGGCTGCTCTCCTCTACTATGGCCCCTGCCATGTGTTTCTTTCTTGCTGCCGGCTGACCCCAGACTGAAATGTGAGCTAAAATAAACCTTCCCTTTAAGAAGTGGGTATCACGTATTTTGCCTCACCAAGGGAGAAAGTGATTAAAATGCTTATGGGTAGGAAAAAGGGAAGGTGGGGTAGGAGAGATTGAGAAAGCAAGAAGATATTATGAAGAATGGACAGAGAGAATTACCACACAACATATGCATGTGTGGAAATATCACAGTGAATCCCATTACATGTACCATTAATGTGACAATAACAAAAAGAATAGAAAAATGGATACATCCAACTGGAGAAACAGCTCTTAAGAGGAAAATGTGTGTAAGATACTACCTGAAAGAGAAGATTAGGTGGGTTATTGTGTTAGAAGAAAAATGAACTAGATTCTAGGTTTAGACAAAAAGATGTACACATTGGAAAGGTATTACATGATTGAAAAAAATGACTAATGTGGCTGGGTTGTAGAGAAGGAAATTTGATGACAATGTCATTTGCTTAAATACAGTGATTTAAATCACATTTTCCCAGAAGTAATTCATATGGAATAAAATAAGCCTTATCTTCGAGTCAAGCTTCAGCAAGTAAACTTAATTTTTCTCTCTTGCTAACACTACTCAAAAGCTGCCTTCTTATTTGAAAATTTGCTTAAAGTTGAGAAATTTGAATGCAATTGATTTTTTACTTTTTGTGCAGAGTGATTCCTTTCTTATCCTCAATTACCACAAGAAGAAATTAGAGCATGGATAACTTCAGCAATTCTTCAAAGTAGTAGTCCTGACAGGATTCAAACTAAGGACTTGACATAAAGCTTATAGGCTTATTTCTTCTTGGACCTCAAAATTCCTTTCTACAGTCTTCATAATAGCAAGATTTCTTGATGCAGAGAGCTTGCCTAATCAGTGAGACTGAAAAGGCCAATGGGAATATTTAGCAAGCCTTCCAAGGAAGATCAATTTGTCAGATTTGACATGAATCATAGAGGAAACGATCTACTTTTCTTGGATGATTAAGCCAGCACAGCTAATAGAACTATTTACTTCTTGCCAAGCAGAATATATATTAATGTACTAACTTATCAAACGCTTTTAGAATTAATTAGATATGGCTGAAAACAACAATTTACAAAATTTTGGTATCCACACCTCTAACAGAGGTTGAATCCCTGAACTCCTTTCAGCCCCACACCAACAATTTAATCTTACATATTTAATCATAATTTGCTACTTACGATCAGTTTTTAAAATGAGTTGGTTTTATAAAGATTATATATATAGTTCAAATTAATCAGAGACATGTAAAGTCATAAAATTTTCAGTGATCTGAGTGACAAATATTTAATTTACATGAAAAATTAATTAAAACATCAATTGTTACAATGCAAGTTCCAAATATCTGACAGTTGAGATTCAAATTGTAAGTTTTTATACATCCATTCATTCATTAGTTATGAGACATATTTACGTGACTATTTACCTTGACTATCTTTGACTCTAGATTAAAAATCTACTCAACCATGACTTTCAGAGTCTTATTGGGAGGGTTAAAAAATACTTCTCAATCACATATTCACTTTTATATATATATATATATATATCTTTTATACATTTGTATGTATTTCACATATGATACATGTATAATGGTTTCAACCTAATTCCTCAGTTCTACTCAAGCTACTAATTATTTTAATAATAGAAAATATTTGTAAATATTAAAAGACTTCTTGTATTTGGAAAGACCCAAGTCAGTATTTCAGTGAAGGAATATCATTAACATGAAATACAGTTAATAACCAAAAAGCCTTCAAGCTAAATTACAAAATAATAGCTCAGACAGCAAACCAAAAGTTTGAAATTTAGTATTATCTCATTTTTCTCTTAAACATGGTCTGTTCATTCATTCATGCACATACTTCATGAAAATACTGGTTTCACTTATAATATTGGTAGGAGTATGTGACAGCATTTCTTTTATATTTTATTAGTACAAATGTGTAGTACATAATGATTACATTCCTTTGCAATTGGTACCTGCACATAGCATATCCTAATTCCTTTTTAATAGGGTTTTCCTTCTCTCCCTCCCCCTTTTCTCTATCTCTTGATTCCCTTTCCATTTGAGAAAGAGAAGATGCTTTTTCTTAAATGTTACGTGGATGGTAGTGGTCACTGTGTTGTAGATCATAGATAGGACAAGGATAAGTCTAACAAATTTCATGTGAAATATTTTGCGTTCACTTAACTCCTTCATTGGTGGACTGCCTTCAAAGCCTGCACGTCACACAGAGGGACTGTAGACTACAAAACAGAGAAACGTGCTGATGGACAAGTCTTACCTAACGTTTCTGTGAATTCTGTGATGCTTCCAAGGGAATAATCTGAAAAAATAGTATCAAAATTTGTGTGCCGCACAAAACCTTTTGGCAAAATTCTAAAAATACTTTAGAATCCGTAATTTTGTGGAGACAGTTTCTCTTTATGTATTCCAGATTTCAAGCCAGACTGAAACTTTTTTTTTTTTTTTCTGGTACTGGGGATCGAACTCACAACCTTGCGCTTGCCAGGCAAGCACTTACACTGCTAAGCTAAATCCCTGACCCAGACTTAAACTTTCCACAAAGCCCAGACTGGCCTCAAACTCACAATCCTCCTGCCTTGGCCTCCCAAGTTCTGGGATGATAGGTCTGCACCACCACACCAAGCAGAAGCTTCATTTTGAGAAACTTAGTATCTTTTATCTGTAACATAATTATGATAGCTTATAATTATAAAAGCAATGCGTTATATCATATGACATAGAGAAGGCTAAATACAAAAATTAAACCTTTAACTTTTTAAAGATTTAAACAAATTATTAATGTATCTGTAATAAGTGCTATTCTTTGCTTTTAAGGATTTCAACACCTACAGTCCATGCCTATAGGTTTACTCTGAAAAATTTGTTAAAATTGCCAAACATTATTTGCACCAAATTAAGCAAATATCCTCAAATCATTTTAATTAAGAATAGATTTAATGTTATTTACACATTGGTTGAGAAACTTCAAAATGTTTCTGCATCCTCTTAAGTACCAATTATCTTGCTTAATTTTAATAGCATTAGCTGGGAGAAGACACACAACAATTTTGTAAGGACCCTTAAATCATGCGATCTTAATAAAAGTGTGATCACTAAAGGAGAAACTTCTAAGTTCCTTAGAAGTTATTTTCCAAAACTTTTACTTAATATAACTCATGCATAAAAATGAATTGTAAAGGATACATTTGGTATTTTTAAAATTTGGGGTTTTTCATCTTAAATTCATTGCAAGCATGCTGTTAGTTATATTCCAAGTAAACCCTGAAATAGATTTGTAGACCATGGAAAGTAAAAAGTACTGAAGAATGAAAAGTGCAAGAATTTTGTAGTATGTGAGTAGTGCTTAAAAATAGAGCATAAAGATCAAATTGAGGCAAAGCATGCTATATATACGTAACAATACTTTATAAATATCATGAATCTAGATGAGCATCAGAAGCCTTCTGCTAATACCAGTTTGTCTCTTCAAAAACGGAATTTTCAATTAGATTCTGCAAGCTGTCCTAGTGATGTTTCAAGCATGCAGCACAGATGAAGTCGTTCAATACACAGCAAAGTCGAGACCTGGCAACTCTCACTGGTGTCTCATGGTCCTCGTTAGTTGCATTGCACTGTGAGACTACTGTCCTTTTAGCACCTCACGCCTGTGTTTCACATTGTGGATTACATACAAAAGCTTTCCTTCCACTCATTCATTCTCATTTTTCACTATCCCTTTTGTTAACTTCTAAGATTAAACCAAAAGAAAAAAAAAAAAAACTTCTTGCTAAGTTGCCTTGACTGGCCTGAATCCATGGATCCTTCTGCCTCTCTCTTGGGAATAGCTAGATTCTAAGGATGCAACCATGCCCGGTTTCAGAAAGTCTGTGCACGGCAACAGTGTGCTCGACTTGCCTGGTTTGCTTTTGATTCTTGTTTGTGCATGTGTGTTGGATGGAGAAGGGCACTGAAGCTGGGTGAGGATGGCTATGTGAGTGGACGTTATTCTTAGAGGCATGAAAAAGGGCAAGCAGTAACTTCCTTTGAAATAAAGAATGCTTAAGATGTAAATATTAAAGCAATGATTCTTGTTAAACGTTATATGTGAATTTAAAACATTATGTATTTCAAAAATTTAGTAGTTGGAAAGATATCAAACGAATTTCACCAGGAAGGTATAATTTTGTTCTCTCAAGAGATTTTTAAGCAGGCCATAGATTAGTGTTCTTAAGGTACCTTGACATTTATACTGAAATATGTCTAGAACATAGAATCCATTGGTTGCTTCAAAGCCCTAAAATGACAGCTGGGCACGATGGCATATGACTGTGATCCCAGCACTCCAGAGGCTGAAGCAAGAGGTTTGTCAGGAGTTTGAAGTATGGTGAGTTCAAGGCCAGCCTGTACTACAAAGTGAGACCCTGTCTTAAACAAACAAACTGAAATTGTTGTTAGTAATTTGCTTTCTGTAGTATATGTATATTTTGCCAGCTGGGGGCAAATAAGATGGGTTTAATGAGAGAGGAGATTGGTTTCAAGGCAATTACCATCTGTTTCTAGCAATATGGCAGTGTAAGAACTCTAGCTGGTCCCTGGTAGTAACTGGGACCAATGTAGATACTGACAATTGGTTAAGATGTGCATATGTAGAAGAACACATCTCACTTGCTAATTGACTATTTCACTAGAATAAATCAGTAGCAAGTGCATAAATTCTGGCAACAGGCAAAAAAATTCCATGCTTGCCACTTGCCTTAGTCAGCGTACTAGAGATCCTAAGTCAATTCAGAAGGCAAGTAAAAATAGTATGAATTAGAAAAGAAATTAACACTCATTAAAAATGATGAATTCATTTTTAGAATAATAGCAAAGATAGAATTTTGCAAGGTTTCTGTGCACAAAATTAATATTCAATAATGGGTTTCTACCTAACAGTAATAGTTAAAGAATAGAGATGAAACTGAGATTCCATTTGAATTATACTAAAAATGGAAAAGATCTGGGAGCACATTCAAGAAATATACACAAAAAATATAAAATATGTAGCAAAAATTGTATAAATTTTAAGTAAAGAAATATAAATTTTTTTTTTTTTTTTGCGGCACCGGGGATTGAACTCACAACCTTGTGCTTGCCAGGCAGGCACTTAGACCACTGAGCTAGACCCCTGGCCCTGGTGTTTTTGAGACAGGGTCTCACTATGCCATTCACGCTGGCCTTGAGCTCACTTTGTAGCCCAGGCTGGTCTCAAACTCACAGTGATCCACCTGTCTCAGCCTCCCGAGTGCTGGGATTACAGGCATGAGCCACCACGCCCGGCTCAAGAAATATAAATCTTTCTATTAAGATTTAGGTTAAAAAAAAGAACCATGGTTCCAATTGTGAGTTTAAAATCTTGAGTTTTTTATTTTGTTTAATTCTTTTGGTCTGAAATGAGACCACCTGAGATTAAAATATACAGAGGA
>RJWT010023770.1:0-16686 GCA_004365215.1 Cuniculus paca | reverse complement strand
TTTTTTTTATGTGAAATAAAATCTCAAATTCAAATATCTAGGTAGGGCAGTTGATAAGATAGGATGAGCAGACTGCAGATTGTAGCTGCATCCATGGATTTTTCTCAAGAGATGGGATACTGAAACTTTCAGAAAAAAAATCTTCTGTTATTAAAATGTTTGCTCAGTTTTTAGAAACAGAATGCAGTGCAAAAGAAACAAGGCCACTAGAGGTGTGATCTCTAATATATAGCTTCAGATTAAGCTCATTTGTTTAGAGCAAATAAATGTACCCTTAAATCTGTATAACTTCATTTTTTTGTCTGATAATTGATAGCCTGCCATTTAGCTGGATTTTTCTTAATGTGGAGGCATTTAGCCCTGTAAAACTAGGCTTCCATAACCAGCAATATTCAATTATTTCTCTGGGCCTTCTGTGTATTTCTGTATTTTTTTCTATGAGAGAGTCACCCACGTTATTACAATTTTTCATCACAAGAATGAAAAGAGTTCTTAGCTATCAACTAGTTTTGAATCCCCTCCACAATCTTACAGCCCAAGAAAACTGAGACCCAGAGAAGGGACAAGCTTATTTAGGGCCACAGAACTTGTTCAAATTCCCATCAGCACTTCTCAGTGCATTTATAGATCACACACGTCTGTGCACGTGTCTGTGTTTGTGTTTTCCGGGTCCTTAAGAAAAAGCCCACCAGGTTACCAGATGTGCTGAGCTCCAGGGAGCCCGAGGAAGTGGTTTGCCAGCGATGAGAAGCAGGCCCCAGCTGGGCTGCAATCTGGCCTTCCCATCAGCCTTTCCTTTCCGCCCACAGGAGATAAGGGGCAACGAGGGAACTGACTCACAGTCATGAGCCACCTGAATGATGTCCTTTGCCTTTTTTTTATCCCTGTGCTTCGGCAAGCCTCCCCTGACCTCTGAGACACATGCAAAGCCTGGGGACTCTTCAGGCCCTGTGTGAGGGAGCAGCATCTCCCCATGGTGAATCCTGATGTTTCCCTGCCTCCTTCCATTTCTTAGGGTTCTCTCTTTTCCCGAGACCTCTGTTGAGAGAAAGCACCAGGAACCTCCATTTCTGCTCTGTGTTAGGTTTCCTGTATCTCTGGAGAAGCTGTAGAGGGACAGCAATTCTTCACTCAAACACAGGAGGCCCTAGTGGGGGAATTACAGGCTGTTTCTCTATGGGGTCCTTTACTCCAGGTTCTGGTGAGCTTGTGACTCAAGGACTCTCTAGGAGTCTGGGTGCTTCTGGCCCTACATGTCCCATTTATATTCAAGTCTGTGCATAACTTGGCTAGTTCCTTATTTTCTCTGGCAGGTTCAAAGCCAGATTCTTCAAAATGTGATCTTCATTTAATGCAGTCCTGGACTGCTTAGAAGAAAAGTCATTATAGGAAAATGCAAAAATGCACTACAAGAAATGCAAAAACTTTGGGGTCTTCTGAGTCTTAGTTCTTCATCTGCAAAGTGTTTCAGAGGTTTCAGAGGGTACAGGAAGAGCATGCAATGTTTTATAAAATGTGGGACAGTGACCCTGAGATATACATCAATGTATGTGGTCAAAGTATTAAGTCGTATTGACTCATAGAGCAAGTTTCCCTATCGCAGCAAAAAGAATGTCTCAGGTTGGTACTAAGACAGTTTCAATCCTTTTTGACACTTGCCAAAATAACCTTTCAATTAAACAAAAAGCAAGGCCATGGGCACTTGGCAGGCAGCGAGCTTCAACTGGAATATCAGAAGGATGCTCGAAGGGATGGAATGTATCCCCAGGCCAGCCCTGGAAACAGAACAAGGGCCACAGAGACAGTACCTTTGAGCTGGTCCCTGAAGAGAGACAAGAGTCCTCAAGGCAGGACAGACTTGCGACGGTGTACCAGGCATCAGGACTGCTGACTGCTCTAGAACCAAAGGTCCTTAGCCTGGGTTCTGCCACAGACCCTTTCAGGGTGGCCCTTGAACAGTTTTCCAGAGTGGTGTGAGTTTTTAAATGTGGTGTGAAAATCTTTGCCCTGTTCCTAAAGATTTTTAAAAATTGTGATGAAATACACGATCTAAAATTTACTATTTTAACCGTTTTTAAGTGTACATTAAATATAAGTACATTGTTGTACAACCATCAACACTGTCCATCTCCACAACTTTTATCATCTTGCCAAACTGAAACTCTGCCCCCAATAAATAATAATTCATTATTCTCTTCCCCCTGGTCACCAACCTTCTACTTACTGTCTATGGATTTGTGTGCTCCATGGAGAATATAAATCGAATCATACAATATTTATCCTTTTGTGTCTGGTTTATCTCAGTGTAAAGTCTTCAAAGTTTATTATAAAGTAATGTTTTCACATGCATAAAATAAAAAACAGGAAAACAAATTGCATAAAATAAGTCATCTAAATAACTCTTCAAATTGATGTATTACCATGCGTACTCTTATTAAATGGCAAGATATAGAAGTGAATCTAATAATTGTTACAATCTCCAGATAGGAATGAGTCTATTTCAAGATGTCATATAATAATTATAATTTAATATGAAAATTTCTGCAATTTCTATAGATAGAAAAGTCACATATGCTGCTGATAAAATTGTGCTGTGGTGAATTTGTGCCTGTATTTGAATGGAAGGGCAATGCTAACTAACATTCAGTTGGAAGTTAAAAAAATAAAAATATATACTTTTTCCTGTCCAATTCAGGGACTGCCTGAATCCTTTCCATGGAATCCTTTTGGGGGAGTCCTGCTCCATGAACCCACATTAAGAACTTGCATCTCTGAGAAGGGTTTTCTATTTTCTACCAGTTCTTCATTCTTGGTACAGAGGCGAGGCGAAGGCTCAATTCTCCCAGCATCCACCTGGCCCCAGAAACAGGCTCATTAGCATGGACAGTGGGCTACTTTAGGGACAGAAAACGACCTTATTAAGCCCCCACCTCAGGCATTCTGTTTGGGCAGCAGTCTTTGAGAGGCAGTGAATAAAACAGAAGACAGGCCCGACGGGGTGCTCTAAAAGTGACTCCAGCTATTCAGTTTGGCATCACCACTCACTTGTATTTGCTGTGCAGCAGAGCACTCGGATGCAGACTCATGGATGGCTGGAGATACAGGAGACCCTCAACCGTGTGTAGACAGTGGTGTTCTGACCATCAGAGGTGACACACTGCCCTGTTCCTAGTAGTTGCTTAATTTTTCTCATCTGCAAACAGGCTTTGGATGGCCAACCTTTAATTAAGATGCAGTTGGCTTTTCAAAAGCAATGTGTTCTAATAAGTACCATCTGACTGGTATGGGAGCGCTACAGGAATTACAACTGCATCTGAGAAAGCATGACACTTGCAGCACGCTAACCAAGCCAGCCTTCAGGAAGGGAGTCTTCCTGTGCTTCAGAGAGGAGGACCCGCCTTGTGGGCTCAGTTCCCCAGCTTCAAAGCCAAGCCACAGTGCCAGCACCTGGGTTCTGCCTGCTTGTGTGGAGGGATGACATGGAGAAGGGGAAAGTGAGACAGCGTGTTGGCCTGGATGTGCTCCCCCTGCCATTCTGTGATCTAGAAGTAAGGTTAGAAGTATTCTGACTGCAGCTGAGATCATCAACTTGGAAATAGGGGTTCTTATACAATGTTTCTATAGATCGCAATATCTTCGTATTTGACATATCATAGTATTCCTGTGAGACTCTCCACATCCCTACCCCCCCACTCCACCTTACTTAGGGTTGCCAGATAAAATACAAGTTATCTAATTACATCAGAATTTCAGGTAAACATTGAATAATTTCTTAATATATGTCCCATGCAATTTGCTAAAAATAGAGAAATGCATTATGTGTTGTTTATCTGAAGTTCAAATTTAAGAGTGCTCTGTATGTTTACTTGCTAAATCTGGCAACTTTCCTGACATTCAAACTAGATTCTGGAAACTTTCCTCCCCATTTTGGTAAAGACATGGTGGGCAAGCCTGGGGTATGTTGAGGCCAATTTAAGGACATCTCTACAGTCATCATAATAGTGAAGAACATGAACTTTGGACTTTTGGTGAACTGTGCAGTGAAAGACTAAAAGCAGCTACCAACTCAAGACTGTCACTTTCTGTTGGGTTGACCTTGAGATAGTTACTTGACCTTTCAGAGAATGTCCTTTGAAGAGTGGGGAAATTGAAAATCAGAGCTGACATTCAGCCATAGCCAACATGACAACCTGTATTAGTTATTTAAAAGTCAAATCATTTCCCAGGCAAATTGGTAAATAGTTTCCCACTCCAGGCAGCCACCCTGGATCCTCCCCTAATTCCCCTACCTGACCCTCCAACTTTCCTCATCCATAAATAAATACTTGGCACAGTCAAGGGTATCCTGGACTGTTCCAGTGCTTTTCTCAGAGTTCTGTTTGACCAGTATCTGTGGTTTACTGATTGATAAATACTTTGGCTATAATTCCTGTTAGGAATATGCATCTCCAGAGGGATAAGTGAAATGATGTGAAAAATTGTCTGATCCACGACCTGGCTTACGGATCACAAACACACACATACACACACGCACACGCACACACATACTGAATGAAAAGAAGAAAGAATTTGCATGCTAATTACAAGAAAAGGAAGAACCTTGGTTGTCATTCTACTCAACAAAGCATTCTCCTTCCATTCTCACTCTTTTTATAGGTTACTGTCAGCAGTTATACAAGCTTTAACAATTTGTAAATATCGTTCTAGTTTTTGTTCACTTCTTTCCACTTTACATGGATGAATACTGAAATCTGACATAATTTACCAACTTATCTAAACAATGCCCCCTTTATGCATTGGAGCTTTAAGGAACTACTGGAAAGATCTTTTGCTCAAAAATATCCTTTTCATCCAACTGCCACAAATCCTCAAATTCTACCATTAGCATTTTAGCCATCTTTAAAGATTGAGCTAAGGCTTATCAAGGTATTTCTCAAAGCCTAGTCTCTGTAGGATAGCATGACCCACAGTCACCTTGAGAGCCTTCAGGCTTGGCTAAGGCGGTGGTAGAAAGGAGAATCTAAAAGAAACTGAAAGGAGACTTGGGACTTGCTAAAGATATACGTGGCCAACTTGAAAAATTTGCGACTGGCAAACTATGTATTAAATTGTCCCACTGGGCCAGTTGTACATTGCATAATACCGAAGGACAAAAAGCATAAATACTAACTGATCATTCTATTCAAAAGAGCTTCCAACAAGAAAGCCAGACCCCTTGATGCTGTCTTATGCTAAACAAAGCTAAAGTCTTTCTTGTATTGATGGTCAAGGGTTTTTCAACTGGGTGGATGGAAACATTTTTCACTGATCTACAAAGTGAAATTCTAAAACAAGGCTGAAAATACTCAAGGGCAAAAATATCGCTGGGATTGCACCTATTCATACACACAATTTGGTGCCACCATTTGAGTTAACACTGACTATGGAGCTCTGTGTCCCTTCGCTGTTGGATGTGTTTCTATCTGCCGATGGTTGAATTTAGTCCACCTTCACATTATTTTCCAGATAGTTGATGAGAGCTAAACAGCTATGAGACAGACTTGACTGTTCTCCCCTAAACATAATAAAGTACAGTCTCTAATAGTTTAATTGGCTTATTTTGGAAGACTGTAATCCAAGCAAATGAAGAAGTAAGTTTCTAGAAAGATGGGGGTTAAAGTTCTGGTTTTCCTTCAAACATCAGTAATTGTGACTTACTAATTTCCAGTGGATGATCACTGAATGAGGAAGAATTTTTCCCATCAGAGTCTAATTAATTCCATTGTCTTTTCTCTGAAATTTATTGTATTCCACTCTTCCCATCGGCTGCCTGTTTTAATTAATTTTGCACCACATTCAAAGGTTTTGCTTTTGTGCCTCTCTGTTTGATTTAAATTCCTTTTTTTGCAAATAAATAAATAAATAACTATCAAAGCTAATGAGGCTCTGAAGATTTGAGATGTAAATATCATATGCAGATTCTTTTTTGGGTCCCAGCTCAGCAGAAGACCAAAAATAACACTTGGAAGCTTGATTAAGAAATCTCAGGCTCCCCCCTCCCAGGTCTCCCTCTAGACAATCTTTCTGCTGGCATTTTCAATGATTTGCCAATAAAATAAAATAAAATAAAATCTTGCCCCATACACCCAAAACCTCAAGAGCCATCTTCTTTCAAGAATGGCTCAGATGGGCATAGAATTGTGCAGAGATGACTCATCCCCATCTGGCTGATTCATGTCTGTCCTGAAAATATTTCTATATGTGTGTATGTGTACACTCACCGCCCCCACACACACTTTCAAGCATTCATACTCACAAGTTCACACGCATACTCTCATACTTATTTACAAACATAGATGAACACATTGATGAACACACTTGCACATAAATTCATACATACGAGTGCACATGCACACACACATACACACGCACACACACATGTGTGCTCCCAAGACATGCATCATGCTCTGGTCAGTCAAGCTTTCCAATTTCAAATCCATGTCATGTGCAGCACATTCTCCAATATCCTCCCAAAAGAGATCCCTGCAAGAAATTCCAGGACCCCCCTCCTTGTGGGTATATCACAGAGCTGTTTGAGGCACAGTTATTAAACTGTATCCAAAGAGCTCTTCGATTGTGCAATCTGCTTTTGCCTGAGATCTTTGTATCCTTTACTGAGAAAGCCTGATTCATTTCCCAGAAATTTTCATCTGCTATTAATCTTTCAGGATATAGTTAGTGTTGTGATATTTTCAGATATTGTTTTTGGGCTGTGGGGGAGGGGAGGGTGGATTTCAAGTGGCTGTCCCCTGGCAGTTTCCGAGATTACTCAGTGCTTATAAGCAGCTCAGAACCGTGTGACAGCATTTCCATGCAAGGGACTTACAATCATGTTTCATTAATTCGACGTGAATGAAGCCTCATTTCTGGCCTTGAGGAGCTTAAGATTTATGTGAAATTAATAACAGAACAGATGTCTTCACAATTTGGTTCCTTTGGAAAAAAAAAAAAGGAACCTGATTACTTTGAAAACTTCAATGCTTAAAAATGCAGACCCAGGGACTATTCACTCCAGGGTAAAGAGTTATGCCTTGATATCGTCCACATCTCAGAACTAAGTGGAATTTAAATGTCAGATTTATATTAAATAGTCGTATTCCCCATTATGACATATAATAAACAAAAGCTTATTACTTTCATTAATAAGATGTGTTGGACATTTAAACTAAAGCTTCAGAGATAAAGCTAGCACCTCGTAAGCAGGAGGTGCCGGGGAGACCCAGGGGACATGTGGGGAAAATATTCAGGCAGCCTGGTTTTTAGCTTGGTTTCTGATAATTTAATCATCGATGCCTCATAAGAAAACAAAGTGCATCTGCTTGCACAAAACTCGCCACTTTATAAAGAAGTCAAGCTGTCTCCCGTGGATGGATGCGCCACAGGCCAAATGCTCTATTTCACAGGACACTCTTAAGTCTTGCCTCTTTGTTTTATTTTTCCCTCCTGCCTAAAGTCCCATTCCTCTATCTAGGCCTCGGTGACTCTAGATGTGTCTCCTACTGCAGTTCAACCCTCTTCTGGGTACAGGTATGAACCACCCCAATGGGTTTTAGTTCACCAAGTCCAAAGGAGGACAGTAGAATAGAAGGATGACCACAGGGGACGTTGTTCTGGAGGAAAGGGAGAGAGCAAAGGCCCCCAGGCACAAGACCAGAAGTTCCTGCCCTCCAATTAAACCAGAGAACAAAGTTTACAGGGGACAGGGGTGATAAATGGCAAAACCCAAAGTTGAAATACTAGGCTTCAGAATTTGGTACTCAAAAAAATGCTGTCACGACTGTTTTTTCTACTCTAGACCTACTGTTGACCCTGCCTCCTCCTTGCTTTCCCCAAGGAGAAAACAAGACCATTGGGCCAGATGATCTGAAGGCTCCCCCTTTAGACATTCTCCATTTCATCTAATGCTTTTTTACTTCTTTTCTTCTCTCTCTTCCTTCCAACCTCCCTCTTCTCTAAACTGGAGTGGGGGCTCCACGGTCGTCACCTTTATACATTGATCCAGCGATGAAAGTCAAGGGAAGCTCACAAAGGGTTTGTCCTGTGCTAGCTCTTCCTGATGGTGTGGCCGTGGGTGAGACACGTGGTGCCTCCAGCCCTCTGACTCCTCATTTGAAAAGGAACAGAATGTGCTCTCCCAGAGCTGTTGAAAGAACGGCAGGAGCTGATGCACACAGCTTGGCAGCTATGGTCAGGACTCTTGGCCTTTTGTATACATGGGATCTGCATCCACGGGTTCAACCAACTGGGGATTGAAAATACTAGAGAAAATCTGTGTCTGCACTGATCACGTGCAGGTTTCTTGTCATTATTCCCTAAACAATATTGTATAACAATGGTTTTCTTATCATTAACATTGTTTGGGGTATTATAAGTGATCTGAAGTGTACCGGAGAATGTGTCTAGGTTCTGCACAGTCTATGTAATATAAGGGAATAAGTGCTCATGGACTGTGGTATCAGAGGTGACCCTGGGACCAGTCACCTCAGCAGATACGAAGGAGACTGTTTTCATAGTTGGGGGTGACAAACAATGACCTAGAAGGAGATAGAGGGGTCCAGGGATGGAAGCACTTTGGGAAACTCTGCAGCCTGTCACAGTCCCATCACTCCTGTGTAAAGAGGATGATCAAGTCTTCTCTCCTGACGATGTGGGTTTTGAGTGCACAACAAGGGAAACAGTCAAGGATGCAAAGGGCAGGACCCATCCAAGGGGCAGGACAGGTCAGTGTCAGGCCATTATCACCCTTGGGGTGCAAACACCAGGAACCAAATGCTCTCTGTTTCTCAGGACACTGTGGCCTGTGTGGCAATGCCAGAGCAGCCACCTTTTCAAGGAAACCAGGAAAGTGAAATTTTATGTGAAAGCATCCAGGATTGAGTTGAGCACACTCTAAGTCTGAAAACCCTTATCTGAAACAGTTGGATCCAGATGTTTTTCAGTACTTAGAAGTTTTCAGATTTAAAAAAACGCTATAATGTGACTGCTACTTATTACTGGACATCCCAAGTGGAGTCTGGAAAAACACATGACAGTCAAACCCATTAATATTTCTGTGTCAAAAGAGACACTAACAAAGGATTGTGAGTCATGGGACTCATGGAGTCCCTCTCTTCATGGGGCCTGGGGAAGACCTCACCACACTGACAGAGGCAAGGGATGTGGGCGTTGGGCAGGGTTGTCTCTCTGTGGAGCTTGGCAGCTGTGGTAGAGATCTCATGACTCAGTTTCCTGCACTAGCACCACCCACTCTGGGAAAGCTCATGGGAACCATGAAGTTCCAAGATTTCCAAACTGAAAAGGTCCATGATGATCTCTTCATGAATCACATGATAACCCCCTAAGATCACCAAATTCAGCTCCAAGTAACAGAACCCAAGTTAAAGGGACTTGAACAAGTCCTGGCAAGAACAAATTACTAGCTCACATGACAAAAAAATACAGAGAAATCTAGTCAGGATCACCTGGACCCAGATGCTTAATGAAAGATGTCCCCAGAACCCAGTTTCTCTTCATCTCACTGCTCCACTCAGGTGTGTTGGTTCTGACAGGTGCTTTTCTCTCATGATAGCAAAATGGCTGCTGGGAGCTTCAGATGCTATGCTCCTAGGATTGAGCCCTTTGGGAAACATTGTCTGCTCCTGTGCGGAAGTTTCTGCAGAAGCCATTAGGCAGCTTTGTGGCTCTGATGGGGTCACTTACCCATCTTAATGACTGTCAAGCAGTCAAGGTTCGCCTGGAACTAAGGGTAGGTTTCTATTGGCCCCATTTACCCAGACTTGAGAGCAGTGTAGGCTGAATGGAGGCTGTGGGCGGTGGCAGAATCACAGATGTCTGTTGTCTTCTTTTAATAGAGCAGATGGTAAAACCAAGAAAGGAAATGAGACCTGGCAAAGTCACACAGCACATCGCTGGCAGTCCAGGCTGTGACCCAGATCCTTCGCAGTCTGGGAATCTCTTTATTATCATGTGAGCTGTCAGGAGAAGCAGAGCCTGGGACTCACACTCAGGCTCAACTGCCCAGGCATCTCAGGAGAACCTGAGAAGACCACCCACTGCCATTCCCTCTGTCTCCTCACTCTGCAGGTTGTGCTGAAGGAGGAGGAGATGAGGAGAGCTTGCAAACACACCACACACACATGCATGTACACATGTGCACATACACCATGAATGAAGACGGGAGCCCTCTGCTAGCTCACTTGTTCTGAAGTCACTGTAATTTATCCTTTCTTCTCCTGTGTCACCCACCTCTCTGGATAGGACTCTAAGACCAGCACAGAGCTAGCACTCAATATATTGCTATTATTATGACCATCGTTGTTACTCTTGTCATTTTAGTTCGGTGATCAATTCTGTCTTATTATTTCCTTAAACCTATGAATTTGCCTTGAGGAACTCATGACCAAGGATACAGGTAACCTAAGTAGTCAAGCAGAAGTACCAAGAAACCTGGCATGTTAACGTGAGCCAAAGATTGAATTGAGCAAAGGCGTGCGAGTGCTGCTAAATATTAGTGTGTACAACTCTTTCCAATTTGCATCACTGTCTCATCTTTCACCTCATTTGCTTCTTAAAAATAAAAACAGCCTTGTGAATGAAATCAGGAGGGGAAATTAGTTCCATTTACAGATGAGAAAACTGAATCCCCACCACCATCCATGTGACATTTACCACAGGTTTTCCAGGTACTGTACTGAACAGTGCAATTGGGCTAGGACTTGAGTCTTAGTTGAAATTTTTTTCTATTAACCATACACGTGTGCATGCAATACACATATGTACACACACACTCGTGTGAATAGAAATAGAAACACAAATATAGTGATAGATTGACAAAACACTCACAGACCTTACATTACTCATCCCCTGATTCAGCTTTGGTTTATAAAAGTAACAGAAGCACCTTGGGACACAACTCTTTAATTCGTTTATAGAGAAAGACCTATTTCCTACCCACCTGCTACAACTTAGATGTGATTTGTCCCCCTCGAGATTCATTGTTAGTAGCTTAATCCCCAGATTGGTTACATTAAGAGAGAATTGAACCTTTAACAGGTGGGGTCTATTGGAAGATGGTTAGGTCCCTAGGCTGCTACCCTGGGAAAGGATTAATGCTGCTCTTGAGGGATGAGTTTCCTCGAGAGTTGGTCGTTATTCAAGAATAAACCTGTCCTTGAGTCTCCCTGAATTCCTGTTTTTCCATGTGGCCTCTCCCTATTGCACATGCTTCTGCCATGAATCTGCATGATTTAACCAGAGAGTCCTTGCAGAAGAGAACCAACAGGGGTACTCAGATTTTTGGTCTTCAACACTGTGAGCTAAGTAAACCTGTTTGTTTTTTCTTAATATCTTAAATATCTTGTTATAGCAACTGAAAACAGACTAATATACTCCTCTAATACTTCCATTCCCGGCCCTTCTTTCAACACCAACATTACCTGAACCACTCCCACCTCCCACTTTCATTTACCTCAATTGTAACCAAGATGTTTCTCTTTCTCTACAAATAACAATACTATTCAAATCAGTTAGGACTGACTGATCATCCAGAAGGTAATTATTATTGCCTTTATTTTACTGACTGGGAAACAGAGACTTAAAGAGTTTAAGTAACGTGTCCAAAGTTGTATGACTAGACCTAACTATTTCCTCCTGTCACCCACTGTCCCAGGTAGCCTGTCATTTGATTCTACCCAATTTCCCATTTTTAAATCATGCAAATTAGATGTTCAGATCCTAACCTTGAAAACAGTGGGAAGAAAGTGATTCTTTCTGGTTCCCCTCCAAGTCGAATCAATACATGCATTCATTCAACAGCATTACTGAGTTCCTACTACTATGCATTAGTTCTCTGAGGCCTGCAGTTTTGAGGTCTAGAGATCAGAGGAGAAAAGACAAAGAAGAATAGTCTCTACTAACCAAAGTATAATTGATTCCCAAAATCTTCAAGAATCAAGCTAGCACTACTGTATGTACGTCTGCATAGCTATATTTATAACTTATATAGAGAGTAGAGATATGTCTACATATGCTTATATTTTTATTTTAGTAAGTGATACATGCATATGGCAAAAATAATTTTAAATTTATAAAGACTCACACATATAGCATTCAGCCACCTAGTTTCTCCCCTTAGAGACAAGGGCTTCTTTCTTAGGAGTCTATCCAGAGACCATAAACTATGTACTGATGAAATTGCTTATTTTTCCAGAATATTTTAAATACAAAGTGCAATCAAAATTTGTGATATTTGCCAATCTGATGAGCAAAAAATCAGCATGTTGTTTTTTATGATTACCCATTCATATTCTCAGCCCATTTTTCTGTTTAGTTGTTTGATTTTTCTTATTGATTTATAGGAACTCTTTGTATATTCAACATGTCCACCACTGGTAGGATATGGACTACAAATATTTTTTCATGTTCAATTTACTTTTAATGTTTAATTTCCTTGTAGGAAAAATTAATCAATGTTTTCTTTTATGACTTCTGGTGTTTCAATCATTTTGAAAATTCTAACTCATCCTGAGATTATTTTAATTATTCTCTGTATTTTCTTTAATTCTGCTGTGTTTTATTATAGGCATAAAATCCTTTCATGTGGAATTAATTTTGGTGTGAATTGTGAGGCAGAGATCCAACTTTTTATCTTTTTCCAGATGAGAACCCACTTTTCAAAAAAAGTTTACTAAGTGAACTTTTTTGAAATTCTCAAACCTTAGTAGCAGTGGATATTTCAGCGTTCTTCATCTATGCCATAGTTTGGAGGCTACATAATGATTTCAAGCTGATAGTGTCACTCATATTGCTTGTGGGAGTCATTTTGCACAAAATGTAGATGACATACAGGAGACCATTTTGATAAAGAATTGGGACTGTAAGTGCACCAAGCATCGAACTACATCAGACTGATGCTATGAAGAAAGAGCTCAGTGGGAATACCTCACATCATGCACCTTTGATTAGCTTCTGGTTTCAGCCACCAAGAGAAAAAAAATTGAATAACAAAACAGGATGCATAGCTCTGGAAGCCAAAATGTGCAATGTAAGATTTGAGGTTTTTCCTTATCCACCTGAACTCATCCTTAGCTAGGATTTGAGTTTAGCATCCTCCACTGCTCAAATTGAGGTTGGGCCCCTGTTACATTGATGCCTCACCTACCCCCTTAACTAGAGCTCATTTCACCCTTTTAGAGTAATCATTTCAGCTCCTGGGGTCTGCCTTAAGCTTGAGGTGATCTCAGGACCTGTTTCCCACAGGGGAAGGCCTGGGTGCTCTTTAATCTTCTTAGAGCAAAATCCACTGAGCAAAATTATAATTTGATATGGCTGCACTTAGCCAATAGAAACTCATAAACCGTCTTAACATCATAATGCATTGTGAAAAAGAATCACTAAGTACCCGGGAACATATGAGAACCCCAGGCTTCCATTCATCTTTAGCTTTATGCTAGGGCAGCATATTAAAGTGATTTCAACTTCAGAGCCGAGCTCCCCAAAGAGTGCTCCAGTCTTAATTAAAATGTCAGTGAAATACGAAAGTGCATAAGGGACATTTTCAGAAATCATTCCCTTTTAACTTCCGGAAGGCCGACTGCTTCCTCCCTCAAACCTGCTTGTTGAAATCGTGGGCTCAGGCACAAACACAGGCACCCAACCCACCTTTCTTTTCTGTCACAAAGAGCCCTTGTCTAGACTGCATTGCACCCCCACAGGAACCTGGGGGGCAGTGGCAGCAAAGGCCTGTGGGAGGCTTCTCTGAGCTGAGGATCCTGTTAGCATCACCCAATGCCCAGCTCAGAACTGTCAAGGGGTCAAGAGGAAGTGTCAAAGAAGGAAACAAGAAGACAGAATCCCAGCCTCAGCCTGACTGAGCACAGACTAGTGAACAGTGGGGACAAGGCTGACAAAGGACATTCTTAAATTCAGGAGTGGACAATACAAATACCTGTGGGACTAGACAAGTGGCATAACGGAAGACATGAGGCAGGGAAAGGATAAGTAATAGGGAGTGGTGGGGACTCAGTGAGCTAAAAGTCTTCTTTCAGAAGTATCAGCTGCTATTCCATTTCTAGATTGTTTACATGTGCAATGCAAGCTTGGCTCAGACTATGTCTTCTGAGTTTTCTTCAGTAAAAATTAGAAATCTTCATGATTCAGATTTGAAATCTCCTGATTTCATACTGGTGATGTATTAAAATTTAAAACCCTTTGTAGATCAACTCAATGACTGCAATAAAATATATGTGGATGAACTCTGGCCTTCAATTTTAGGAGGGGATTGTTAGACTTCAGACTTTTCCTTTTCCTCACTTTCAATATTCATCCTTCTGTCTATCTATTCATTTATCCATTCATCCATTTATTTATCCATATGTCCATCTGTTACCTGCCTATTTACTGAATATGCATTAGTGTGTTTACATGCAGAAAATGTAAAAAAAAAACAAAGCAGACTCTCAGTCCAATCTTATCTCCAGACCCATTCCAGTCCTAAAATATTTTAAATATTATTGTGAGCATGATTTTCAAACATAGGAGAGGGATCAAATGGTAAAGTCTCAGACCTGTATCAGCCTCTGCACTGCATATGACCTTGAGCTAATGGTATCCCTTCTTCAGGCTTCTCTTTTCCCCAGCACAGGCTGAGAGTCTTTTATGAGAATAAGTTGTCATAGTGGCCATTGTCTTCTCTGAAGTGACACATTGAGCTACAGTCAGAGGCACTATTGTCAGAGGGATTTTACCCTATATCCCTTGGCATAGCCAACCTTGTCCTTACATATGGTAGGTGGGAGAGATACTTATAATAACATGTGGAAGGCGGGCTCTGTCTTTTAGGTGGTGGCCCTCTTGCTGCTGATGTGAGGACACTAGGGAGATACTAGCTCTACTTGTTCCATGCCTGATCTACTATACCTTTTGAGACAGAGACCTTGATTTCTCAGTTCTGTTGTCCCCATGTCTAACATAAAGGTTGCACACAGTACATGCAAGCTTTGTAAGGTTGACCAGTGGAGAAATAAAGACTAGAGAAGAGGAGGCACTAGTCTGAAGTCTGCTCCTCTCTTTTACTCCTTGGTATCTTCATACACACACACAATCTCACACATATACACACAGAGATACACACAGGCACACACTCAGATTGCAGACATACATATACATATTAAAATAGACACACTCACACACATATAGATGCTCACACACAGATGCAAAGGCAAATACATACACTCTGAGATACCACACACACAGAGGAACATACATGAACTCACTCAGACTCCAGATATACATACACATACACACTGCGATGGTCTGAATGTTTTTGCTCTTCCAAAATTTCACTGATAGAAATCCTAACTTCCAAGGTGGTGGTATTGCGATGTAGAGCATTTAGGAGGTAAGCAAGCCATGAAGGGGGAGACGTCATGAGTGGGGTTAGTGTCCTTATAAAATGAACAAGAGAGAACCTTTTGCCCCTTGTACCACACAAAGGCACAAAAAGACACTGTCTGAACCAGACAGTGGGCACTCCCCAGACGTCAAATCTGCTGGTACTTTGATGTTGGATTTCCCAGCCTCCAGAATCATGAGAAATAAATGTGCATTTTTTATGCATCAGTTTAAGGTATTTTGTTATAACAGCTTTACTGGACTAAGACACAGACACATGGACAGACAGACATGCACAGGCCAACCTATGTGCACAAATATGTAGATACATGCCTATATCCTCAGACACTGGTATACTCACATACAGACAACATGCACACATGTGTACATATAGACATGTGTACACATAGATACATGCATACACAGACACAAACACATTCGTGCACACTCAGACACTTACACAGGCACACATGTACATGCAGAAACACACACACACACTCATACACACTCACAGTGCCTCCTAACCTTTCCCAGCCTCTGGCTCCTGGAAGTCACAAACCCATGGGCAAGTGATCCAGGCCTCCTGCTCCAACTCATTACTCGTGTGTTACAGGTGCACCATCTTGCACATGTATCAGAATTATCTACATCTTCAGGTTTGTGCTTAATATATAGTCTTTCATTCAAAAAGCTGTCCCTCTCATAAAAAAAAGAAATTGTCTTTTAAACTAAGATCTGGGCCTGGGCCAAAGGAAAACCCTGGAAGCACATTTCTACTGGTGGGAGAAAGTTTCCTGTCTGTCTTGAAATCCCATCTTTGAGGAAGTGTTTACCTCTCTGGAAAAAACATGCCCAAGTAGGAGACATGCCCATTCATGGTACAGCCAACTGTGACCTTGGGGTGAGCAATAAAACATGAGCTCCTTCGAGTCTAGAGGTGTAGCCCTGCAGCGCTGCTCCTGGGCTGTTTATTGATGGCTCAAGACAGTACCATCAGACCTCACATGCCTGTCCTTTTGGTGCCTATCTCTCTGTGTTCAAGGTTTCCATCTTGCTTATCTATTCATCTTTTGCTCTGTGTCTTCAGCTGTGCATGCCTCCTGCACATACTCACTGGTTTGAAATGTTTCTGTTTTCTGATCATCCAGCCAGGGGGCTTTTAGTCAATCGCTTTTCAAAATTTATGACTCTGCCTCATCTCCAGCAGATAATTTGGCCATAATTTAACATTTGTGTCTTTTCAAGTAATTCAAACAT
>RJWT010023769.1:0-16690 GCA_004365215.1 Cuniculus paca | reverse complement strand
CTTTTCTTCAAATACCATGATAGTTCAAGGTGCAAGTTGGAAGAATTTCTAGGCACTACAATCAGTGTTTAAATAAGTGGCCATTTGCACTATGAGGTTTTGGGGGGAGACAGAAATGAAAGACATTGGTAGAGAATTTGTCAGAGTTGCACTCTAATCCTAAAAGAGCCCTCATTTAGGAACAGGAGCAATCAGGAGTTTTTTGCTGAGAGGAAAATCAATCCGTGGTATTAGAATTGAGGGCACACTTGGGGGACAAAGGTGTTCACCTCTGAGTTTTGGTTTGGCCTGGTGTTTCACATCCTGCAGGAAAAGCCTTGGCCATTTTAGGCACCATGCAGGGTAGCAGATGGTACTTTTTTAGCCTTGAGAAAACAGCGAGCAATCCTCTGTGGAGTATGTAATAGACCCTCAGGAATTGGTGACAGCTGGATTCAGAACAAAACAAGTACCCTGTCTCCTAACTGCCAAGGCAATTGAAATTAATATTCCCTCTTTAGGAGTTAAAACCAGATTTCTTTTTTTAAGCACAGAGAATAAACATCTTTAAAGACATTTTACATTGTCTGCCTTAATGTGTAACTGTCCTGTGGGCAGAGTATGATAACTGTGTACACATTCCAGTAGACAACATAAGTTCAGTGAGGCACAAAAACTCATACACCTGAATCCAGCACCCTATGTGGCAATTTAGTGAATTAGTAATTGTCCTTTCTGGCCAGGAATATGAAATTATTTTCCTCTCTGCAACTTCAATAGAACTAGTGCTTGTGGAGTAAACATGGTTGGACAGATGCTAGGTGTATCCATTTTTATGCTCACTGTAATAATAAATGTACTGCATAACTCATTTATGCTGCTAGGTAAAATGTTTTTGAGTTGCTCTAGATCTGTGCTACTAAAACTTGGTTCTTTCTCATGGTGGGAACATCCAGCAACAGTCTTTTCAGCGTTCTAAATGGCACCCTGTTGGGATCGTGCTCTGCAGTTGGTCTTGACATTGCGTTCTCATGCACCAGCACTAAACAACAGAGCTTAGCTGCCACCCTGCCCACACTGCGTGTGGCCATGGTGATGCATGATTCCTGCACCATGGCGAAGGCTGCCAACCTCATGCTGTCCCTCAAGTTTCCCCAGCATGGACTGCCTTCTTCCTTGAGGCATCAGATTGAACAGAAAGTTGTGCTCCATGGCTTGGGAAATTTCATGAGGAGTTGTTCCAAGCAGCCTTCATCAATCCCATCTCTCCATGTTCAGTTTACTTTTCAGCAGTAAACCAGATGAGGATGCTTTGATCACAGGACTCCTCATTTCCCCAAGGCGTCATCATCTGTATGAACAGGGTGAGGCATGTGAGCAGGAGGAGCCTCCTCATGGAGCCAAATCAGTGAGACAGTCTCTCACTGTAGATCCTGAAGAATTGAAGCAGTGAAGTGTAATATAAATATTACTCATGCACTTTGGATAGGCTGGTGTGTCCAACAGCCGCAGCAGAACATGCACACACACACTACTTTGCTCTGAATTTGTAGTCTGGATGGCATATTCGGGCTCGACTCGACTTCCTGCACCATCCGAGACTATTAACAAAACTCTCCCCTATCCTGAGGATCTATCTTTGGTATGTCTGCTTCCCTTTTATTAAAAGAAATTACTTGCATATTTTTTCTTTGCTATCTATTCTTTGATAAAGAGAGCTACCACCACTCCTGGTCACCTTTTTTTGTTTTTACTCAATTTATCCATAGGACATAGTGAGATAAATGTTGGTCACCACTACTTTTTTTCTCAGCAATTATTAGTGGAAGATGAAACTGAAGAAGACAATGCTTTTTGCTTAAAAGTTGAAAAACATGAACAATGGAGATTTCAGAAAAGGGCTCTTTGCACAATATCTGCATTCCAGCCTGTCAGAATGAATGTTGAGAATTGTTTTTAACAATTTGCATCACATTGCATCATATTGATGTCTTAAATTCTCATGAAGCTCAGATGTTAAGCCACACTGAGAAATCTCAGAGCAAAATGTTACAAGATGTGACCATTTCGGGTGCCTCTAAATGAGAAATAAAGATCAAGTCCTGGATGAATATGTCAATAACCCTCAAAGCAAGTCAACAAACTTCCAGTCAGGTCCTTTCATTAGGAAAATTGAGATCATTCCCTGTCCTTTGAGGCTGCGACTAAGGCTATGCTTGGCATGTGGGCTCTGGCCTTCGAGGAGAAATCAACATCTACAGATCCAAGATCAATGGAAGACAGTTAGGAAACTCTGGCAAGTCTTGATGCCTAATGAACAACATAAATGCAGATTTTAGGGGCTCACAGAAAAAGCATGAGCAACCATTTGTTAATTCTTTAAGCAGAAATATTTTGCTCCTATGGAAAAAATAGAATAGGATTGCAGTAATTAATCAGAGATTCTTTCAGTGCTTAAGTGTATGCAGAAGTCTTTTTGCATAAGAAAAGTCAGATGGTAAAATGAAACTCTTCAGGAGTTTTCCTTATGTAAGAAATGAGCAACACTCCCAGCTAATGCCCACTGAGGAGTCATTCACCTGTGCTGTTGGAGAGACAGCTGGCAAAGGGGTGTATGGCACTAGACTATCACAAGCTAATCTTTGTTAACAATGCCAAGAGACTCAGATGCCTAAAAGTTGTTTCCTAGGAAGAACACTGGTTTTGATGCTTCTGGAGCATTGGAAGTGGCCAGTGTTGCAGTGAGACTCCTTTCTTTACTGTGATATGTCATTTTTATTCTTTTAGGAATGAATAATAGGCAGAAGATAATCTAATGCAAAAGTTCTAGAAATTTCTCCATCATTTGATATGAGGAAAATAAACCCAAATAAAGGAGATCCCAAAATCAGCCATTCTGGTGTCCATTCTTCTGATATTTGTCACTGGCAGGAGAAAATGTGTCCCTACTCCAAAATCAAAGTGGCAAGTCTTCTGTGATTGCCATCATATTTCTCTTCTGCAAATGTAACACAGATACATTATTATAACTTCTAATGGAGAAAGGGGGGCACTTGGGATTTATCATAATAGTGTCACCTTCAAAACGTTAATTATTGGATCTGCATGTTTAATAGTATGTTACCCTGAGCACAAACGCCTCCTGAAGCATTAATGGTATATTTACTGAGCTGATGTACCAAGTGTGTTTTCATCAAATTGAGACTCATGAGCTTTTAAAGTTTTGTCAATTGATTTTGTGTTCCAAAAGTGTTATTCCTTGAGGTTTTCCTCTTAAGGCTGTCCGAGTTTTCTCAAAATCTTAGTAAATTTTATTCAAGGAGTTCTCTAGATGAGCTTTTTAATATATTTCCATATTATAAGGTATTTATTTATTTTTAAGAGAAGACTATATTTATTGAGAGAAAGAAAGCTCCTGTCTGAGAGAGAGACAGAAGGGGTCCTGAATGGGTTGGCAAAGACTCAGTCTATTCTAGGGACTTTTATAGAGCAAAACCACAAAGTGAGGAAGGTCTAAGGAGGGAAAAGTGGGAGAACTTGTGAGGTGGACATAAGGTGGGACAGAACTATGGTCAACTAATAAGATTAATTGCACAGGTAAAATTGATTAAATCAGGGACAAATGGGGAAGTGAATCACGTGACAAGCGGGCATGAATACAGAACAGTGACTCTCACTGTAGGAGGTTGAGATGGTGACTCCTGGCTTCCTCAGGGTGATAGAGAACTATTTAGAATATCAGTCCTTAGGATGTGGGTATATTTGTTTGACCTTTTGTCTTGAGGTCTGGCCCACAGTTGAGGTGTCTGTTTCCTCCAAGGTTGCAAGGTATCTGATCTTTTGCATTGGCTCCCTTGAGGGCCTAGCCCTTTCTGAGTGCCTATAATATTTCCATCTAACTCAGTTGCTTGTAACAATCCTCCCTCTGAAGAAGTAACCCAAACTGCTGTGAGGAAGTAATGGGCAATGGCCTATCT
Source organism: Cuniculus paca (assembly GCA_004365215.1). Lineage (NCBI taxonomy): Eukaryota > Metazoa > Chordata > Mammalia > Rodentia > Cuniculidae > Cuniculus > Cuniculus paca. The sequence continues at coordinate 12,734 of RJWT010023769.1, read as the reverse complement.
GGCTTCTTCAGGCTGAAAGGAGTCATAGTTGTTGATTGGCAGTCAGGGATACTTTTCAGAGAGTTTATCTAAAGGCCCTCAATAGACACCAGGCATTTTTATCTTGGGTAGGCATACAGCTTTAAGTCTGGAGGAGACAAAGGCAAAGGAACAATTAAGTATGTAGGGGCCAAATATGAGTACAGTTAACAAAGATTTTCTTCAAGAGGAGCTAGTGATGGCTTCCCATAGGGAGATAAGGATAAGGTCTAGGGAATTTTAGACTCTGACATGTCATTGATTTGTCATCTAATATCTTGAAAAGCTATTGAGATATTAGCAGATGCATCAGGAATGTACACACATTTAGTTTTTACAATTGCACAAGTACCCCCCTGTACTGATGTTAGAATGTCTAATGCCATCCAATTTTGGAGGATAGACTGTTTCATTAATTTTACTTTTTTTTTTTTTATTTAGGAAAGAGAGACAAGCTGCAGTGTCATTTCAGTCCTGCTGAGTACAGTTACTTAAGTCCTCAATATGTGTCATACAACCTTTTCTCTGGACAAGATCTGGTGGATCCCAGTGAAAGGAATCTAAAAGAAATCTAGCATATGCTGTTGGTTTCATCTGTATGGCACCTTTAGGCAAGAAAAAATTTTAATCAAAGCATGTATAACCAAAGTATGCACACAAAGGCATATATAATTAAAACATTAGCATTAGAGCTGACAGGTAAGTTTAGAAACTTTCTAAGGGATAGCAACTGTAACCCTTTGGTTCCTAGATCCCTTTATTGATGGAGTCTGACACGTTGTCATAAATCCATCTAGCTTTGGTTATAGTTATCTCTAAATTTTTGATAATGTAGGAGAACCAGATTGATACACTATTTTGACCAATGAAAAACTCTCTTTAAATTTTTGTACATGAACAACAATATATACTGTATTTGTAAAAACTAGTCTCAGCATCATTTTGATTAGTTGACAACCTAATATTTAGACAAGGTAAAATTTCTCCAGGATTGGAGTTGGGCTTTTAGGCATAATGAATAGGAATGAATGAAGAGAAAGTTATTCCAGTTACAGTTTAAGCAACATATATTTTGGTGACTGTTTATTGAGATATGAGGCCTGGAAGGAAGACCAGAGTTGAGAAGGACAAAGAGACTTGTGCCAATGTCCAGCAATAGGCTGGTTTTTACTTCTCATCATGATTACTCAGGGCTCCTCCATGGAGATGACAGGCAGAGATGACAGTCTGGCCAGAGGGAGGAAACGAGTGCCCTGAGGCCTTTCAGTCCTGCTGGACCAGCTGACAGGATGGGTCTGAACTCTGGGGCCTTGGCCTCAGTGGACAGTCTGACCTCCAGGGTTACCTTTGCAGTCAGGGCATGGCTTGGGGAGCCTCTTAAGCCAGTCTCTCTTAGGGTGGCCTGGATCGTGGCAGTGATAGCAGGTGACTGTACTCAGCCAGCTCTTCTTGGAGCCCTGAGAATCAAACTTAAGGTCTGTTTCTTTTGAGGCCACAACAAGGGCAGCTACCTTTTGTTTTCTTTCTTTGCCTTTCTCCCAGTTCTGATTATAGAATACTAAGGAGGCAGTTTTTACAAAGTGTCCAGTGAACTATCTGGAGCAAAGGCTAACTGTTGTAACTTTTTTCTAATCTCTGGGGTTGACTAGGTAATAAACATATCTTTAAGTAAAATCTGACTTTCTATTAACTCAGGATCTAGGGAAGTATGTTTTATTAGTGCCTCTAATAAACAATCTAAGAAGTCAGAGGGGTTTTCATCTTTCTTCTGAAAAATAGCTGACAATTTAAAATAACTAGAAGGCTTGGTTTTTGTTCTTCTTAGCAGGGTCATCTGAAAATTTTCCTAGCTCTAGCTTAATTTGTTTTAAGTCATTGAGAGAAAGAGACCAATGAATGGGGGTAGTCTTATATGGATTATAATTCTAGCTTGAGCATAAATAAGAATTATTTCCTAATGTAAAAAAACTTGAATATAAAGCAATTCTCACCATTTTCCCTCTTTTGTACAATATGATCATAGTTTTAAAAGAACATCATAATTAATATTTCCCTCTGTATTACATTTTGGCTCTAAGGTATAGGTAGGCCATACATATGTGCACTGAAATATCAAATGGCTCTTTTTCAATATGGAAGGATCAAACATCTTCCAGTGCTTAAGAATGTATTTCAAAGGAGTAAGGGGCTTCGGTATTGAGTTACCCATGTCTGTATTGTAAAAAGCAACATGCATAAGGGTATGACACTTTGACATTGAGCTACCTATCTATGCAAAAAGAAATAATTGGGCGTCCTTTTCTTATTTCTACTTGATAATGTCCTCAAGGCATCCCTTGGGTTGATTCCACTCCTGGGCAGGTGGATAGCCTTTGGAGAGAATGAAAGAAAAATTCAGCCAGTGCAATTTTATCTTCCCAGGTAGCTTGTGAACTTTGTTTTCATAAGTTTAATTGTGACAGGAATGCTTAAAGAAGGAAGCATAACTTTATAATAGACTATTGCTTTTTGTTTATTGTGAAAAGATGAGTTAGAACATTTCTCTGGCAGTTCTGTGAAGGAGATTCCCTTCCTGAGATAGATAGAGACAACAAATAAACTTGAGGAATTCTCCCCTGGGCCCTTAGGCAGAGTCTCCAGGCATTTGTGTCCCTTATTTAATTACCTAGGCAATCTTTCCTAGCAGTGGAACATGGCTATGCTTTATCTGAAGCTCACAGGTTGAATATATTTATCACCTATCCATTATTTTTACCTTTTAGTAAAGGCACATCAGTCTTTTATGCACACAGAAAAGGATAACTAAAATCTCTCTTTTTTCTCTTATTTAACATGTAAGGCACAAGCACAAATCATTTTCTATTAAGTTCTTTGAAATGTAAACAGTTGTTGCAGGCTGTCTCAGCCTAATTTCTGAGAGAAGAGATGGCCTAATTGCCTGGAAAGTTTGGGGAGCATCTTTAGTTTCCTAGCAGAGAAATATAAGTAGATAGGTAAGTGGAGATTTTCTGCAGTCATGAGCCAGTTTCCACTGAGGACTCTTTAGGTGTCCAACACAGAATTGCCTTGGCCATGAACTCTCAGTTGTTCTCAGTTTCCATTGACCCAGATAACCAGAGGTCAGTCTCCAGAAAGGAATCCAGCTGTCTGACTGGTCAAGATTTCATTGGCCTTTGGCTTCAATGGAGATTCACAAAAGAAATGCTGGGGAAATCTATCCTCTGCTTTGAAGAGTGGCAGCTGCTGTAGGAGCGATTAATTAGCTGGCAGAGTAACCATTGTCTGTCAAAGTTCTATAAGGGATAGTTAAAAGCCTGAGCAAGATCATTACCTAGCACTTTGTAAGTATACATTAAAGGTTTTTAAATCCACAATTTATTACTGAAGTATTTTCTTATACATATAAGTGAAAGGTTGGAAAGCCTCCCTTAGTCTTAATGTATTTTGGCCCCTAAGTGTGATGCTTTTGGAAATAGCTCTTTCTGGTTTCACCCAGAAGTCAGTTCTTTCCACTGTGTCTCAGGTTCAGTCTCCAGAGGAGACTTGCCCAGGACATGACTTTTATGTGTGTTCTCCTGGATGGGCAAAATTCTAATGTCATCTGACCCAGAAACGGGGTATGTGTCCCTCATCTAAGATGACTGCACTGGTTTTGGTGTTAGCAAATGCTCATTTTCTGTGGACTTAACTTAGTAGGAAAAAAGATTTGAACAGTCTAGAGTTCTTTCTAATTTTACATGCCTCTAAAAAGGGAAGTACAAAGTGGGGGAAAGATTAGAAGTGAAGCCAAAGAAAGGAAACTGAAGCAGAACAGTCTTGACATTTCCTCTAGAGTGTAGAGGAGGATCAGAGCCAGTCTGTCCCGGTGAAACCTGTCCTTCAAGTCTTAAAGAGTGACCACCAGCCTAATGGTGTTTAAATGGTGGAAGGAGTCTTGGTTTTATTGTAGGCATGTTTAAGTCTGAGCTAGATTTTTTTTTTTTGCGGCACCGGGGATTGAACTCACGACCTTGCGCTTGCCAGGCAGGCACTTAGACCGCTGAGCTAAGTCTGAGCTAGATTTTAAGAAGAGCCGTTTCACAGAAATTTATATTAAAGTCTACCAGGGGTGTTCTAATGTTACTCTCTCTAGTGCTGTTGTTTAAATAGAATCAAGCAAAGAGTACCAGTAAATTTAGTAACTAGTTTAAATACAGCATGTACAAGAACAAAACCTTATAACCTTCCTATGTTTTAACTTATATATATCATCATTTTAACAAAACTGTAGCAGACAAAGCATAAGTAATTATAAGCAATGGGCAAAGACATAACAAAATTTGAAGCATAAAATTTTCTTACCTAAATGAGCCCCAGTCCAGAGTCTATGAAATAAAAGCAGTCTTACCTCCGTCCAATGATCTCAGTGGAACCTTCCAAATGATGTAAGGGAATGAAGCTCCTAACCTACTGTATGTCCAGTATGAGTTTGTGTTCTCTAAAATCAAAGAATTTTAGGAACAATAAAGGTTAATAAAAATATTGAGAGAAAGAAAACTTCTGTCTGAGAGAGAGACAGAAGGGGTCCCAAGTGGGTTGCTCATTATGAGCTATTTAATATATGTGCAGTAATGAATGTGAGAATTCCTCCCAAACACATATGGTTTTATAAATGTGCAAGTACTTAGGACTTCAAAAAGTTCATAATTAAATACAGAGTATAGAATATAATTATATGCATATAAATTATATGCATATACATTTTTCAAATTAAATAGCATTTTTACATAACTCTTCCACTGATTACAGGAATATGCAGATATGGACGGGTGTACTTCTATGTATTAGAATTCCAAATTCACAATTTTCTTTATCTGTTATGTGTTGAAGATTTATACAGATACAACAAATACAATGGTACCTAGACCACAAATCCCTATTCTCTTTGTGCATAAATTCTATGACAGGATGTAGACCATAGCTTATCAACCCCACCATTTTCATGCAAAGACATAACAATATGAGACAAAACATGACAGGGAAGGTAGAGGAATGGTCGGGAATGCTGGTCAGGCTGATTTTTCTGAGAACACAACATGTGAGTTGAAACATGGATTGCAGAAAGTCTTGACCCCGTGAGGACCTGGGGAATGTGCTCTAAGCAAAGTGAATAGAATTACAACATATCCAGGAGCCAGATGGGCTTGCTTGAGAATCATAAAGGTCAGTGTGACAATTGTTGAGACAGAAGACTTTGGGAGAATGGCAGGACGCAGATGATATGCTGAGCCTTATAAGTTCTAGGTGAGGATGTGCAATTTCAAGACATATGGAGTAGAAAGGGTTTTTAGGAGAGTAACAACGTGAACTGATTATCATTCTTTAACAATCCCCTTGGCTGCAAGTAGAGGGCAGGAGGAGGTGAAGGAGAAGGGAGTGTTGTAGGGTGACCCATTAGAAGCCGTGTGTTTTGGTCCATTTTTTATTGCTGTAGCTGAACACAGGTAATAATTTATAATTTATAAATGAAAGAGACTTCCAAAGCTCAAGATTGTGGAGGTCAGAACGTTCAGGAATATGGTGTTAACATCTAGTGACAGCACTTATGTGGCAGAGGACATCACTTAGAGAGAGCAAGCTCCTAGCACAAGTTTTTCTTTCCCTTCTTATGAATCCACTAACCTCATTGTGGGGGCTCCAGCCTCATGACTTCATCTAACCCTGTTTACCTCCCAAAGGCCTCACCTCTAAATTCCATTAACCTGTGAATCTGGGGATTAAGTGTACAACACATGAACTTTTGGGGTCACATTCAAACCATGGCCCCAGGGAAGTATACAGAAAAGGGCCTCTCAAGTGAGAGTAGACAGATGTGTGATATATTTTGAAATTGAGCCATTAAGAGTTGCTTTGGGATTAGATGTTGAATGGGAGAAAGATAAAGTATCTAAGAAAGTTGCCTAGGTTTTGAACAGGAGCAACTGAAAGATGATTAATGTGAGATTTCAGACTCTTTGATCACAGTATTTACTGGGAGTTGAGAATAAAATAGAAATCAAGATTTGAGTTTCAAACATTTCATTTTGAGATGCTTTTTGGGTACCCAAAGGGAGATGCCAAGCTAGCAATTGTAAATAAAATCTGGAGCTAAAGATGTAGATTTGGAAGTCCCCAGCATATAGTTCATATTTAAAGCTACTGTTCCAAATGAGGTTCCCTAGGGAAAGAATATAGTTAGGAAAAGATAACATAGTCTTAGGACCAAAATCAAAGTCTACCAGTGTTTAGGTAGAGATAAAAGAGGAACAGACCAAGGTTACTGAGAAAGATCAGCTAATTTCGTAGATGCTATGATGGGTGTTTTCTCTCTAATTTGGTTTTGAGGTCTCTCTCACAACAGTCTCTGTAAATTGAACCTGTTTTGATGGAATTCCTGTAGATTCTATTGTAGTTGTTTAAAATGTGCCTCTCCTAGAACACTTCTTTATACTGGTAAGCGCTCTATTGCATAAGTGTCCAATCTGTGACCAGGTATCCTCTTACAAAAAAAGTTGTTTATAATGGCAAAGACCCTATGGCTCCCATCTGTCTTGTGCCCAGTTTATTTCTATCAAGATAGTCTCTAGAACTCAGACTGCAAAAGAAATTTAGAGCAGATGGTACCAGATGATACAAAGGAGGCAGCTTAACAAAAGACACGAAATAAGCAAAGCAATGTGCTTCTTAACAGATCCCAGATACAAGAGTGTGTGTCACAGAGCCAGCAGAAGTGGTGGGCTATGCAGGACTCTCATACTCAAGTAGCACATGCAAAGAGGGAGAGAGAGAAAGAGGCTCTGTGAGAGGAAGCATTTATTGGGCATTGCCCTAGCAGAATTTCTGAAAGGTGTTATAATTGGAGGGTGTGGGGCAAGCACACAAAACTCCCTGCATTCGTGCTGTGGTGAAGAGAGGTCACTTTGGCTTATCTGTGCAGTTCCTACATGGCGTAGTCATCAGAGGTGTGAGTTAGCCAGGTTCTGTCTGGATGTCCCACTGGGAGGTAGGAGTGGGGGTCACCAGCAGATAGTCATGTTAAGCGTATGTCTGGATTAACCACTTTAAGGAAACAGGTCAAGGTGGAGGAATGGAAACCACCAAGGGTGATCACGTCCTGCTTCTACTATAAGAATGACCATTCATATTTGAAATGAATGGCAAACTGCGTTAGTTGACTTTCCTATCACTGGATCACAGTACCTAATACCTCCAGTTTAAAAGGAAGATGTTTCAGTAGTACATGCTTTCAGAGGATTTGATCCGTAGTTGGCTGGCTTCACAGTAAAAGGGCATGACAGAGCAAAAATGCTTAGATCACGGTGGTCAGAAAGCAGAACCAAAGGACAGCACCAGATAAGAAAGGGCCAAGGACCAGATATGGATCCCAAAGTCATACCTCTGCGACCCACTGAGACACACTCAGCAATGTGTTTTAGGCAGTTCCCACACCAATAAGTTCACGGTTAAGTTTGTCACTCATGATGCTATAAAATCATAAGAATTCACTGTAATGAAAAAATCATAGGGTGTGGTTAAGGAGAAGTCAAGAGAGTAAGTTTCACAGTGGATAGTGATTAACTTAGTCAAATCCTGAAGAGTCAATGTGAGAAGAATGTAAAGAGGTGACCACTGGTATTAACCAAGTGGTGGTCATTGTTGGCTGGGACAGTACAATGACAGTGGCAAGAAGTGTCAAAATGAGTGAGTCAGTTGAGGAGAACATGGGAAGAAAGGGAAGTCAATCAGCAATACCAGCATCACCATCATTCTTTTATGGGCTACAGGTTTTAGATTTTATTCTGTAGACTGTGGGGATGTGAACGGTGTACTCTGGGAAGATGCATCTAGCAGTGGTAGGCCCACCGTAGGTATTATAAAAGGAAACAGTCCTGCTCACTTATGTAGCAGGAAAGAGAAGCCAAAAATACAGCGTAGGGAGTCAACACTCTGTTGTGTAATTGCTACAGTATCCCTGGCAATTCCTTTTCAATTGCCTGCTGATTGTTCTTACTGTATGGCATTAATCATTTTCCTCATATGTCTTTCTTGCATCCTGAATTGTTATTCTGAGGAAGGGATGGATAAAGGGTTTGGTTGGTTTTCCGACCAAGGATTCTGTTTCCTGTATCCTTAATTAATCACAGGTGCAGTTCATCCCCTGTGTTAGCTAGTATTCTGCTGACAGCCACTAGAAAGATTTTTAACCCAGATAGAAATGATAGAAAACAGTTATTTAAAAGGAAGAAAAAGATAACATGGGAACCATGAAGAGGAACAAAATTCTGGCAAAATTGTAGGGAAAATAAAGAAAATCATTTAAAACAAAGCCCTGAACCCTTAGCTGGGTTTGAGTATGTTTTAGAAACACAGTGTTTTAGATCCACCATGAAGTTATACCACAAAACTAAATGTCAAAAAGCAAATTATTCTTTTTAATAGATTAGCACATACCAATGCATGTGTCATTATAACCGTGTTCTTGGAAGGACTGCTTTCCTGAGCTTAGCAGTTTCAAGGCTCAGTATTTTGGCTGAAAGCGTAGTCCACATTATGAAAATGGAAAGACCAAAGCCAGAAATTTCTCCTAAAGATAAATATCAATCAGCAGCCAGTGGAATTCTTACAGTTAGATAGCAGAAACAAAAAAAAGCCATGGGTGGCACTTAAGTCACCTGCTTAGCCTGAGTCCTGAGACTTCCTCGCTGCTATCCAGCCAACCCCTTCAAGATCACAAGTGGTAAGGGTCTAGGGAGTGATTTTTGTCCTTACTATGGGGTTTGTTGTTCTGTTTTTCCATGGTCCCCCTTTACTACCTTTCCCATGTGCCAGATTCCTCAGGGATTTATGACGCAGACAAGTATGTAGTGCAGGACAAAGACATGACTGTCTCATTACTGACTTTAACATGATTTCAAACCAATCTGTTGGAATGGGAAGCTCAGCTGGCCACATGGAGGCCTCCCTGCTGCAGAAATGGCCATCCTTTGGAAAAGCTTAGTTAGCAGCATGGATTCTGTCATTCTGGGACAGGAACCAAGAGAAGGAGGAAGAAAAACACCTTCAAAGGAAATAAAACACACATGCACGTGGGGGCATAGTCCAGGGTGACGACGCCTGGAATGGGTCTTAGCCCAGGCTCCTCCCAAGGGCTCTGACTGCTCATGGGTCACCTGGGAGTGAGATGTGTTAAAGCCACCTCATGCCTTGGTGCCAGGTGAAGTGATTCAGGGTCCGTGTACCAAGATCTCCTCCTAGCAGGCCTGCTTATGCTCCATTCCTGTCGATCTGAAGCTAGAATGTGAAGTGTCATTGGCAAAGACTATGATTTAATGATTTTTTGTTTATAGTCTTAGTTATTTGCAATGGTCCTACAGCCGTATCTCCTGAAGCTCACGACTTCTAGCAATGCTCTGACCCCTGAGTATCCCTTCATCCTCTCAAGGAACCACTCCTTGTCTCTCCCTCGCTCTCTGCCAAATGTAATGCAGGCCAAATGAAACCTCTGGGCTTCATGACTCCTCTGAACAAAACCAGACACTATCAGATGCATCTTCCCATTATGAGGCTCACCTGCACCGTCACTCACATTCAGACTTGCTAAAACTTCAGACACAAAAAAAAAGATAAACAGCAAAGATTTCCAGTTCTCTGAGCCCCATGTTCTTCTCCATAATGGCTTCCAGTGTAATATGGGTTGACATATTTCTACAAACTTGAGTTATTTTAGCTTCATTGTCACGAAAGCCATCAGTCTCCTTCCAGGAGGTAGTGAACAGACACAATTTTTTGGTATGTTATGAAAGATGCAGTTTTATGTCAGTGGTGAGCTATAAGCTTGAAATCATCCCAGCTTGTTCTCTTGATCCAGATCTGCTGAAAAGCGTGCGTTTCAATTCAGCTGTATTAAAACCCTTGACTCATGTATACAATCGCAGTGACAGGGAAATGAATCTAAAACAGCATTGGATTTTGACATATTGATGAGTACAATGCTTAGCATAATTACTAGTTCGCATCTTTGCTGGTGAATTTTATTAACACACTGAGGGAAAGACTTTAGGGCAGTACGTAGGAGTGGGTATCGCAAAGCGTGGATCAGTGAACAGAGGAAAATGTCAATAACAGATTTTAAACATTAAAAAGAAACATAGGTCACGGAGCGCCAAAACCTAGGCCCTGGTGACATAACTGCAGTGGGCGGGCCTCCTGGAACATTCAGAGTGGCATTTTGAATAACTTGTTGAAAAAGAGAGGGAAAACCTTTCATTAAAGAGCAGTGTACTTCGTCAACTGACATAAGTGAGCATAAAATGTGACAAATTCCATACGAGAGAGAATTGACAGCTCTCTCAGAGTTGCTGAAGAAGAATGAAAAAGAAATAAACCTGTCTTTAAATGAAGTTCACTTTTACAGGTCTCCACGAAGAATGTTCGTTTCTCATGTAAATGAGCATTTATAGCTCCTGTCTTTTGTCTTTTGTGACATCATGATTTGATTGGATTGGACTGGGAAATGAACATTGTAAGAAGGAAGGCTAGAGTGAGGCAAATCAAGAATATTATTATGTAGAAAAATAGAAATATACCAATTTTATGGTTCTTTACGGGTATCTTCTCTATAACATGACAATGGTAATTGTTTCCTTTCTTGGTGTCTTTCTTTACCCATGAAATAGAGAATTATGGGCTACTTTGTCTTTCGAAGTATCTATTAATAATTGCTAAATATCATACTAGCTGAGAATGGATTTTTAAACCTTACTTTTCTGATGCAACAAAGAAAGTTTTGTGCTTGCTTTTGGCTCAACTTTTCTTCACTGGGGAACCTATGAATTGAGAAGTCTGAAAATCTGATGCTTCCCTGCCTGTCTTCACCGTCAGTTCTTGTCCTGCGAGGGAGGAGACCCCAGGTATAAGACTCACTGCTGATGACCTGAGGTTACCTCTCCTCTCCTGTGGGAGTCCACAAAGCCAGGACACTACCTCTCTTCTGAAACAGCATACAGGAGTGAGGGCGAGGGCTTCGGGCATTGTATGCGACCAAGCTCCGCATTGCATCTGCCCCAAAATTCTCAGATTCTGTGAACCTCCCTCTAACCTCTGTTTCATTCGTGCTATAACATAGATGACCATGGTATTAGAAATGAATCGGTTTGTTTTTCTTATTGGTGTGTTATCTTTCTGTGTACCATTATATTAAGAAGTTTGTCGCATTTTATATTTTTCAACATTTTAAGCCAAATTGAACTGTGTTTTTTATATTCATGAGTTTGTTTCTGTGGTCACATCACTGCAACTTTACAGTTCTAATTGTTCTTTGTAGTGTTCCCTATAGTTTCCAAAATTACCATTATTGTTCATGTGTGTGTGTGTATGTGTGTTGCAACTTTCTTTGATTTTTAGCATGTTTATTTTTCTACATAGCATATAGGAATTGCTTTTTATTTTTCAGGTTTCCAAAATATACAGTATTCTTTTAGCCTTCCAATCTAGAAATGTTGGATTTTTTAATAGAAATATACCATTAAATCAATCAGCAAGTTTTCAGGGTTTGATCCATAAACTTCTCACAAAGTTTTAATAACTTTCTACTGAAATTTTATATACCTGTGTGCTGTAATGAAGAGATTATCTTATTTGTGACATGACCTTCACTGCTTATGGTAGTACAGAGCTATGGTTAGGATGTATATTTATCTTCTATCCAAACACGCGGCAGATTCTATTTACTTTAGCAGACTTTCTTCTTGAACACATACAGAGATGTTTCTTGACTTATGATGGGGTTATGTCCCAGCAAATCCTTCAAAGTTTGAAAATATCCTCAGTTGAAAATGCACTTAATCTACTTACCCTACTGGGCAAAGTCATCGAACACAAACCCTGTTTTATAACAGGGTAGTCCGTATCTATCTAATTTATTTAATATCATACCGACAGATAGAACAGTTGTGTGGGTATGCCTTGATACCATCATGGAGTCAGAGTATCCTAAGGTGAACACTAAGTCAGGACTGACGTTAACCATTTGCAAACCACACTGTTTGCTTTTGCACATTTAACTTTCGTATTGTTTGGCCTTAAAGCTGTGCAACAAGTACAAAACATCCAGGACAGCTTTGCCATGCGTGTCCTTGCAGGAAGCGCCCGCAGGTCTTTCTATATAATTAAATATACAGTCCTTTATAAAATATGCTGATTTTTCTAGTTTCTTTAAGCATTTGTCTTTTAAGTCATGAAGTTTTGATTTTGTTTATAAATCTAAACTCAACTTTTTTTTCTTGAGAGATCAATTTAATCCTTTTGCATTTTTGTCAGGCATGTGCCTTACCTAGAGTCTCTCATTCTACTTTTTGTCATCTAGTATTGTTTCCTAATTTTTTATAACCTTGATCCGTTTTGTATTTCATTTTCTTTTAAAGCATGATTTGCAAAGTCTCTATATTATTTTTAACATAGCTTGTGAGAGCTTTTATAGTATCTTTACCAACATTTTAACCTAATTATCCTTGATCTAACTGGCCTCAATAATGCACGTCCCTCTTCTTCTTTGCTGATAAACTTTTCAGTTTCTTTTACACTGAAATCAAAAACATAAACCAAAAACAGTTATCTTTTCTAGGGTACGCTCAAATGGCTTTATTCTCGCTTTACTGCTCAACTTACTGAAAATCCCTCACTGCTCTGTCTTTTTTTCT
>RJWT010023767.1:0-16707 GCA_004365215.1 Cuniculus paca | reverse complement strand
ATGAGTCCGTTTATGTATGATGTTTGTGAGATCTCCTGACGTGTGTTGGTTTTTTATTTTCCCTTTGGCTATACGGACCTGGAAAATAATGTTCTCTGATTCATGTGTCTACCTGAGTGACATTTTTTGTTGTTATTGTTATAAGAACAAAACATAAAGTGCTTCTTTCTAAATTTCGTAGGTTTTTGTTGTTGTCGTTTCTGCCCTTAACAAGACCTGTCAAACATAACCACTAGTTCTTGTGCTGCTTTTGTCCAAATGTAAGACTTAAGCCAAACCCTTCTTTCTCGCAGTACTAACAGACGGTTTGAAAAGCAGTGTAAGAAGGGAATATACTTAGATGAGTTTCATTGGAGGCCTCTCAATGAACTGGTTAGCATTATACTGGGGAAAATTATTAAAATACTGTACTTTTCTCTCCCTTCATTTTGGTATTGGAAGAAGAAAGGAAACTAAGATTGGTGACAGTAATACATTTTTTTTAAAAACGGGGAAAGCCTATTACATGTTCAAAAGGCAGAAGAACAGTATCTGTATCACGTTAATTATCTACACTACATAGTACTTAGTAAATATAATGATATATTTTTATGATGATATTTTTGAGACTTACCTATTCAACATCTGTGTGGTGTTATTTAAGGATTTAAGTAGAGAGCCGATACAACTGACACTTGCCTTTTAATAGTTAAATTATTTGGACCATTTTAAGTCCTCACAGCTTCTAAACCACCAGGAGTATACAGTCCTCTTTTAATGCTCGGACTATTCTATACATAATCCTGGATGAATCAAGGTCATCACGATGTACAGTAAGTTCTGTACTGTGCCATTAATACAGCTGGTGCATCCGCTGTGTAAGGGTGTTGCCAGTTTCCTCTTGTGCTAAGATGACTCCTCCCTGCTGTACCAGTTAAGTGTTAATATTATAGACAGCTCAGTTAGGCAGAAATATTATAGGCAGTTAGATAGGGGTAGGAATCAGTGCAGAAGATGGGATTGTATTACAATTGTGGCTGGAGGTGCATTTGTTGAAGGACAGGCCTCAAGACAAAGCTGAAATATCTACATACACATACTTCCCCAGAAATCAATAATAATGATTGATATTCTAAATAGGCATTGATTACCTGGGTGGGGGACCAGGGCCTTGACCCATCTTTTCCTGGAAAGGTCCTTGTTCTTTCCATGCACACTTGCTCTGTGACTTCTTCCCCATTGGATCAGTATTACCTAAGCAACTATACTTGTAATCTCATTGGTTGATCGTAGTTTTGTCCCATTTTACACCCATCTCATGATTTCTTACCCACCTCATGATTTTGCTCTATAAAGCTTCCTTTGAGAATGGGCTCATGGGCAACCCACTTTCTAGGTCCCCCTTCTGTCTCTCTCAGACAGAAGCAGAGACAGAAGCTATCTGTCCTTCAGTAAATATTTCCTACCCTTAACTTCCATTGTTCCTTAGAACTCCTTTTTTGATTTTGGGGAACACGAACTTGATGTATCGGACATTTAGCAAGTTGGGAGTTATAGTATTTCCCTTATATCATTTGGAGGTCCGTATACCATTTCTATATCATATTGTCCGTCTTAATCTCTCCAGTACTGTTCTTTCAAAATGTGGTCTTACTGCCTTCTAATTCCCCCTTCTAAGCTGAAATAGGAAAGGAAGCCAGATGGACAAGAAGTGCCCCTTCAAGTCAGGGTAGTAAGATCAGAGAGAAGCTTAGAGACAGCCCTCAGGCCTTAAGGAATCTCAAAATCCAATCACTGTGGTACCCTGTAATTTCCACCATGACATGCCACAAGATGTAAAGTGAATTTTGTGTTTTTGAGACAGGATCTTGCTTTGTAGTTCAGGCTGGCTTTGAACTCACTATGTAGTCAGGATGGCCTCAAACTTATAGTGATCCTCCTGCCTCAGCCTCCAGCATGTTGGGATCACAGGTGTGTGCGACCACACCTGGCTGTAAAGGAAATTTTTAATTGACACATTCAGATCTTTAGGTACAGATGTAAATTAAAAATCCTGCTGGTTATTACTTGGCATCCTCATAGCCAAGTATGCACCACCCTCAGAGACTTCATGATGCAAATTTGTTACTTAGCATGATTTCAAATTAATGCATTTTAAAACTGTTCTTAAATAAAACATTCACAATTTCAGGCTCTCATAGTGTGTGGCTTTATTCACATGTAAAAAATCTTTAGCATAAGAACTCGACCACAGCAATATTGGCTTCTTGGTGACAGTGTCATTTCCCTTCCCTCTTGTCCCCAGTTTCCAAGAGTTAAGTAGTTGAAGTTTCTTTTAAGAAAATGAAACCAATGTAAAACAAAACAAAACAAAATCCTTCTGTATAAGTGGTTAAGGAATATTGTATTGGGTAGTAAAATTCTGATTTGTTACTGTCTTGTCTGGCCACAGATGTCTACATTTATTCACAGCTCAAAAGCTTCTTCAGAGATGATACCACACCTAAGGACTTTTTTTTTTTTTTTTTTTTTTGGTGCGGGGGATCAAACTCATGACCTTGCGCTTGCCAGGCAGGCGCTTACACCACTGAGCTAAATCCCTGGCGCACCCCAGTTATTTTTGGTTCTGTTACTTCCTGTTAACTTTAAAGTCTGCTTAATTGTTTTGTTTGAGCAAATGTTGGATAAGAGTGGGTGGGTGGGAGTGATTTGTATTTTAAGTGTCCTCTAAACACAGCTTTCTGACACTGAAGAACTAAACTGGTAGTCAGAAAACCTTGCTTTACTTTGGCTTCAGGTCCTTGTTTGTAACTTTGCCTTTTTTGCCTTTTTTTTTTTTCTTAACCTTGTATTTTTGTCTAAACTTGCTTTTCATTGTTCTCATTGTAATAATACCTTTTCTGTCAACTCTGGGTCATGACCAGGAAAACTTAAGGTAGTACAGTATTTTGAAACATGGTGGTAGTTTGACAATAGGTCCCGTTCTACGTAAATAGTGGTTAGTAGAGAAGTCATTAGCATTTGCAAAATATACAAATTAGAAAGTATATGAAATTATAAGTTAGGAAGGCCTTTCTAGTAAGGAAAATATCTGTTCTGCAATACAAAGGTTGCCAGAGTGGAGTTCCATCAGTAAGTCCTGGCTACTTCTACAGTTGAAAATGCTTGTGTTTAAAAAGTCTTATTAATTAAATGTTTATTGAGTGCCATCTGCCATATACCTTAAAGTGTTCATTTGTTTCTTCTTTACTTTAAAAGTAATATTGCTGCTGGACGGTGGTGCATAATTTCAGCACTTTGGAGGCCGAGGCAGGAGGATTGCCATGAATTTGAGACCTGCTTGGGTTACCTAGTGAGTTCAAGCCAGCCTGAACTGCATAGTGAAAACCCTGTCTGAAAGACAAAAAAAAAAAAAGTGAGGGGGAGAAAACAATGACCTTATGTTCCTACCTTCCAGAAAAAAACCTGCTTTTAATACTTTTCTGTATTTCCATCTGCTGGTATATTTTGAATGAAAAGAAAAATGGTCATACCTTGAAAGCTCTTGTTTTGATAGTATTTCATATTACTTTAGTATAAATTTTATAACTTTACCTAAATATTTCCATGATGGTTTCTGCCATGATAGTTCTGTGACAGTTTGAAAATACACTAATATTTTAATTATGTGTGTATACATACACACACACATACTTTTTTTGTTTTTGTTTTTGTCTTTTTGAGACAGGGTTTTGATACGTAGTTTAGGCTGGTCTTGAACTCACTGTATAGGCCAAGCTGGCCTCAAACTCACATTGATCCTCCTGCCTCAGCCTCCTGAGTACTGGGATTCCAGGTGTGTGCCGCTATGCGCAGCTAGTTATTTATGTTTTTAATGGAGCAGTGCATTAACTGTTTGACACAATACTAATCCAAAAGAAACTTTTTTTTTTTTTTTTGAGACAGGGTCTCACTATGCAGTTCAGGCGGGCCTTGAGTTCACTTTGTAGCCCAGGCTGGTCTTGAACTTGCAGTAATCCTCCTGCCTCAGCCTCCCAAGTGCTGGGATTACAGGTGTTGCCACCATGCCTGGCCAAAAGAAACATTTTTATTTTTTTTTGCAGCACGGGGGATTGAACTCACAACCCTGTGCTTGCCAGGCAGGCGCTTAGGCCACTGAGCTAGATCCCTGGCCCTTGTCTTTTTGAGTCAGGGTCTCACTATGCTGTTAAGGCTGACCTTGAACTCACTTTGTAGCCCAGGCTGACCTTGAACTCACTTTGTAGCCCAGGCTGGTCTTGAACTTGCAACGATCCTCCTGTCTCAGCCTCCCGAGTGCTGGGATTACAGGCGTGAGCCACCATGCCCGGCAAGAAACATTTTTAAATAGAAATTTTCAGTGTGAATAAGTCTTGTAGTGTATGTCTGTTGTACTTTTCAAGCACTATTTGTTTAATTTATGCTTCATTTATAATTGTAAATAATAAGCTGTAAAACTTTTGAAACTTTGGATTTTTTTTTTTCTAGTATTGGGGATTGAACTCAGTGCCTTCACACCTACTTATGTCCCCAGCCCATATATATGTGTAATTTGAGACAAGGTCTTGCTAAATCACCACACTGTCCTGGCTGATCCTCCTGCCTCCACCTTGAGTAGCTGGGATTAAGGCAGGTGCACTTTTTTTTTGGCTTAAAATTTTAATGTTAAAATTCAGCTGCGTTTTACATTTTGAAACTAAACTCTGAAAATTTCAGGCCAAACTAAGTGATATCTTAGTTTTATGTATGTGTGGTACCTTGGGATTGAAGCCAAGATCTCTGCACGGAGCTGTGTGCCCAGACCTTTTAAAATTTTTTATTTTAAGAAAGGGTCTGAGTTTCTAAATTGCCAGGCCTGGGCCTGAATTTGGGATCCTCCTTCCTCAGCCTCCTAAAGGGCTGGAGTTGCAGGTGTGCATTTTGCCCTAGGTCAAGATGGTCTCTAATGTATGTGGTACTGTAGCTGATGTAATGTGGAGACCACTTGATCAGCAAAGAAAGATGTTTCAGCTACGTGGTGGGGCTTGAGAAAATACACGGAAGTGAGGCTAGAGAAGCACGGTGTACTTGACCAAGGAGTATTGACAAGATGGGTGTTGTTAAAAGAGCTAAAATAAGGGGCCAAGGATCTAGCTCAGTGGCCCAAGTGCCTGCCTGGCAAGTGCGAGGTCATGAGTTCACTCCCTGGTGCAGCAAAAAATAAAAAATAAAAATAAATAAATAAATAAATAAAAGAGCTAAAATAAAGAAAAGGAGGAAGGGGATTGAAGGGATTCTGCTAAGGGGACAAGATTATCTGGATCACCAGATTTTTTATTTATTTATTTATTTCAAATCCATTGTATTTTAAAGGGAAAAAAATAAAATTTCAAAACACATCAGTCAGGGGCAACAATGGTGCATACATTGTGCATTGTCCTGCCCAATCATTTACCCAGAGCACAAAACATCTGCATTCAATTGTCTGAACAGTACCAGCACAAATCTTTCTCTTCAGTGAACTCAGAGAAGTCAGTAGTATAACTATTAACTATTCTTTATATACATATGTTGTTACTTTCAGCTTCTCACACTAGTGAGACAACATGATGTTTACACATGTGTGTCTTATTTCACTTTTGAATATGGTCTCAAGTTGCATCCATTTACCTATAAAAGTCTCAAATTTGTCCTTCTTTATGACTGAGTAGTACCACATCTTTTTTATACAGTCCTTAGTCAATGAGCAGTTAGGTTGTTTCCAAGATCTAGCTATTACAAATTGTGTTGCTGCTGTTAACATGGGTGCACATATATCGCTGTGGTATGATGTTTTTAATTCTTCTGGGAAGATACCCAGAAGGGGAGGAGCTGGGTTAAATGGAACCTCCAGTCCTAGTTTTTTGAGGAATCTCCACACTGATTTCCACAGTGGTTGCACCAGTCTAAACTCCCACTAACAGTGGAGAAGAGTTCCTTTTTCCCCACAGCAGCAACATTTGTTATTGGTTGATTTATTGATAATAGTCATTCTTTCTGGGGTGAGGTGGAATCTCAGTATTGTTTTAATTTGCATCTCTCGTATGATCAGTGATGTTGAACATTTTTTCACATATTTATTTGCTGTTTGTATTTCTTCATTTGAGAAGTGTATATTCATCTCAGATACCCATTTTTGGATTACACAAGATTTTTTTTAAAAAAAACCCAAAGCTAATAGGCTTATAAACCCTTTTTTTTTTTTTTTTTAAAGATTAGGTCTGGCCAAGTAGTTCAAGCCGGCTTTGTATTTACTGTGTAGCCTAGGCTGGCCTCAAACTTAGCGATCCTCCTTTCTTAGCCTCCCAAGTGCTAGGATTATAGGCAAGTGCCACCATGCCTGGCTTTAGGCTTATAAATTTGATGCAAAATTACAGAAAATGTGAACATCGCACAAATAGATGATATGGAAAGTGAGATGGCCATGTATTTATTTTATTAAAGAGATGGTAGTGAAAAAGATGGTTGAGGGATAAACATTAAAAGCATTGATAAATAGAAGAGAAAGAGGATTTTTTGTGTGTTTCCATCCCTGTTGTCACACCACTTACCCACCTAGTCACTGGCTCAGATGATGAACTTAGGAGTGAGGTCAGCCTCTTCTTCATTGCCTTACAAACATTTAAGAATGTTTTCAGGATAAGAATGTAGTTCAGTAGTTGAGCACTTGCCTAACATGCACTGAGTTCAGTCCTTAGCATCAGAAATGAATAAATGAATGAATGAATGAATGAATAGTTTTTATGTCCTTTATTCATGCTGAGCTGTTCTATTCAAGGGCATGAACTGTGCATACTTAATGCTGAATATGGTGTCTAGCACATTATTAGGTGCTTATAACTAAGTAAATGCAGGAATAAGAAGGAAAGAGCATAGGCTCTGTTAATTACTGGCTGTGTGACCTTTGTTATTTATTTTCCTTGCCACAAGTGTAAAATGGGAAATAGAATCTACCTCAGAATTTAAAGATTACATTGCACATTGTATATAAATGCTTAGCACAGTGTCCATAGTGGGTGCTTAATAAATGTTAAATATTCTTTATTCAGTAAGTGTATCTTGGGCTGGGACTATAGGTCAGTGTTAGAGCACTTACCTAGCATGCTTGACACCCTGGATTGTTATCCTACACTATACATGCGCGCGCACACACACACGTGCGCGTGCATGCATGTGTGCCCTAAGTTAATCTTGAATCTTAGTAAAATTTGATAACAGATCTGTTTTACTTAAACTAGCATGTGTGAAATGAAGATATAAGAGTAATGTGTTATTTTTTCCAAACTTGTCCTTAGCTTTTGAAAGGTTTTAAACCGAAAGAAAAAAAAAGATGAAAAAAGTTTTGTACAATAGATAGAATTAAAAAGAATTTAAAAAAAAAAAAAGAAGAGATAGAATTTTGGAAATTGTATGTTAATAAACAAATATTTGATAAGTTCTTACTACATGCAACACATTTCTGTGTATATATAGAAGCCCAAATACTACTTGAAATGTAGTCACACGGTAGAGCCTATAATAAATAGCCTCTCATAACATAACCTAAAATCAGAACTATGAAGTTGTCTATGACTAAAACCACTGGAACAAGAGTAGATGACCAACTTAGGGACTATATCTGTTGTGAGATGTTTGCTACCACACTCTATAAATTGATTATCCTTAAGGTTAAAACTTTGACTGTGATCAGAGACCTAGAGATGAGACTTACTTTGTGTTTTTTCTGTGCATGCACCTACATATTTTTATCCTTGTGACCTAAGTCTCTGTTGAAGTTCAAAAGTAAAATAGGTTTTTTTTTTTTGTTTTTTGGGGTCTTTTTGGTACTGGGGATTGAACTCAGGACCTCGTGCTTGCCAGGCAGTCGCTTGTGCCTCTGAGCTAAATCCCTAGCACTAAAATAGGTTTTAATAAATGACTGAAATAAATAAAGGTGGAGTTATATGCATGGAGGCAAGTTGGTTATTTTTGACTGTTGTGTAGTGTTTTATGAAAAACATTGTTATTTCAGGGTGGACAGCTTGCTATGCCATGTCATGCCATGCTACTGGTCTTCTGAAAATACAGCTCCCTGTGATCCTAAACCTGGCACCAGTAAAGAACTGAAAAAGGCAAAGTTTAGTATAACAAAATCCTGTTTATTTGGGGGAAAAAGATGGGAAAGAAAGAGGATAGACAGCTACCATGAGATAGTAGGGGGCTTTGAGCTGAAAGCCCACAAACTCTTATCCCTGGTTCCTTTTATTGGCAGCTAGTGTCTCTCACATACCCTATGTGGGCACTTGTTGCTGTCCAGTCTGTTCCCTTGACTGTCTTTGATCCTAACCTAGGCTTTCTGGCCTTTTGGATTCTTCTTGTTTCTTTGTAATGAATAAGTAAGTGAAGGGGCAGGGTTTATTAGGAAGGCAGCTTACTTAAAGGGGATGTGTGTATGTTTGGTGCAATATACTGATGTTAAAAGTGAGAACATGCACATGTGTGTAAATGTAGAGTTATGTGTGTGTTGCACATTAAATAAGACTCCTCAGATGGCTGTCTCTTATCACCCTTGTATTTTGTCAGGAGGGTGAAAGGAGCTGGCTTTCCTGGTAAACGTGTTGCTTGATGCCTCTCTCTAGCTAGCTCTTCCCTTCTTTGTCTTTCTAATTACCCTAACTGCAGAGTACCTTTGAAGGCACAAAACTACTTTTAGTGGTACAGGCAGAAACTGCTTTTAGTAAGTTTCCTTATCCATCTTAATAAAGCTCAATGAGACCGTTATCCTAACTTTCCCTACCTACCAGGCCCCCTGCCCCTACAACATGGTGTCAGTATAGAAGTTACTATTCATACTGTTTTGTGGTATGAAAGTTCCACAAAAATAAAAATAGAACTACCGTATGACCTAATAATCTCACTGTGGAGTGTATGTCCAAAGGAATTGAAATCAGTGTATTGAAGGGACATCTGGACTCCCATGTCACTGCAGTGTTCTTCACCATAGCCAAGTTATGAAATCAACAGGGTGTCCAACAGTGGATGAATGCATATAGACAAATTACACAGAGGTTATAATTTGGGCTCTAAAAAGGTGAGGGATTCTGCCTTTTGCAATAACACAGATGAATATGGAGGGCAAAATATAAAGTGAAATAAGCCAGGCACAGAAAGAAAATACTGCCTGATATCACTTACATGCAGAATCAGAAGTAGAAAGTAAACTGATGGTTACCAGGGGCTGGGAGGAGTGAAGGGAGGGAATGGGCAGTTGCTGATGAAAGGGTACGGAGTTTGTGATAGAAATAGGTTTTGAGACCCAGTACATAGCAGGGTGAGTATAATCAATAGGAATGTATATTTCGAAACCAGTAAATGTCAAATAGCTCACCATAAAAAATGATAAGCAGTGGAGGTGGTGACTACGTTAATTAGCTTAATGTAGCCATTCCATAATATGTCCATGTATCAGAACATCACATTATATCCCATAAATTTATACAATTATGATTTGTCAATTAAAAATTTTTAAAAAGCAAAACCCCTCAAACAAAAAACTTAATCTGAACAAAGCACACTAATCTAGCTCTCCTTGTGGCTGAAAATCTGACTTCATTTCTAACCCTCCAAATTACCTAGTTACAAAAAAGCCATTGGAGAAATAATGCATCTCTTTGTGCCTTCCAAAAAAAAAATTATTGTTTCTGTTGACTGTCACTGATGGTGGTTACTGCTTAGTAGAGGACCAGTACTAGCTGTATGCACTTTAAAATTGAGTTCTATGACCATCAAAAGAAAAGAAGGAATGACATGAAATGACTTGTTCCAATAAGCTATGACAGAATTTGAAGGCACATACGACTTTCATCACTAATGTTTAATTAATATGACCTCTTCAGCAGTATTAACTGGAAAGGCAGGTGAGTAGATTAGGAAATGAGTTGGCAAAAGTAGGGCAGGCTTGCTGGCTTAAAATAGGAATGAAAGCAGAGTTATTTGTAGCGATCAGAGATAGCTATTTAGGTAAATCCCACTGTCCCATGAAGGTAAGACCATACAATAACCTAAAAATAGTAGTTTATAGGCCAGTGACTTTTCAGGGTTATCTTTCACACTCCAAGGATAAGGTGGTCATCACCAGTGTGACCTTTTCTCATTAATCTGGGTCTGCATCAGACTTTACATTTACTTCAAAATATATATGGTTTATGTAGTGAATGTGTACTGTAGCAGCATACTGAGTTAAATTTGATGGTAAAAAGGCCTCAGAGGGCTGGGGATTTGGCTTAGTGGCATAAGCACCTCCCTGGCAAGCGCAAGATCGTGAGTTCCATCCCCTGTGCAGCAAAAAAAACAAAACAAAAAAAAAACTGCAGAATTTCTTCAGATTACTTGAGTTTAGAAATTTGGTTTTAAAATTTATTTTATTTGCATTTTGGTAATTATGAATTCAGTAACATTACAAAGAAATACAAAGGAAGTCCTAAAAACCCTCCCAAGTTCCTCTTTGCCACAGTGCCTACCTCATATAGCTACACAGTACTATACCAAAACCAAGAAAAAAACTTTTTTTTCCCAGTGCTGGTGATTGAACCTAGGGCCTTTGTACTGATCTGCAACGCCAACCCTTTTTACTTTTTTTTTTTTAATTTTGAGATAGGATCTTGCCAAATTGCTGATTGCCCAGGTTGTGCTTGAACTTGTGATCTTCCTGCCTCAGCTTTCCAGAGTGCTCGGATTATAAGCATGAACTACTACATCTGGCTCCAAATCAAAAAACTTACCCTGGCACAATCTAGAGGTTTTTTTTTTTTTTTTTTTTTTGGTGGGTACCAGGAATTGAACTCAGGACCTGTACTTGCCAGGCAGGTGCTGTGCTGCTGAGCTAAATCCCCAGCCCCCAAAGTTTTTTATAATTTCACCAGTTACACGTGTGTTTGTGTGTAGCTCTATGCAGTACTTACATACTGGGTTGCATCCCCGGCATCCAGGGGAAAAAGAAGATGCTCCATAGCGTCATCTTTTCCCCGTATAGCCACACTAATCCCCTTCCTGACCAGAAACTTGTTTTATAGTTTGGGTATTGTTTTAATCATGTGCATACCTGGTTTGATTTTGGCTTCTGAGTTGGAAGCATTGTAAAATAATCTCTATTGAAATCCAGCTGCCGTGATAAAAAGCTAGGTTTGGGGGCCTTAACAACCTTCCAGAATGAACAGACTTTGAAGGATGTTTCTCATTCATGGTTACCAACAGGAGTCACCTGTGTAATTTATAAAAACCGGAAGAATAAAAGTGTACCTTGGCCCAATTCCAGAGAAATCTTGAAGATATGTCAAATATAAAAATATACTTTGCAAAAGGATACACAGTATGGTACCATTTATATACTAGTCCATTTATATAAAAATACAAAATATACATTTATAATAAAACCATACAGACTTGGAAAGGATACATGACTACTTTAAAGTACTAATTAGTCTATAACAATTAATTGCTTCACTTTTGTGCTTATACTGTATCTCGTTTTATGTGAACTGTGTAGTTAACTAGAACGTAAGGTTCTTCAAGGTAGCCTCAATGTATTAAACTTGTGTATTCTATGCATTACCCACACAGTAGCAGCATGCAGTGGATACTATAAATATTTACTGAACTACAATATAATTTTTCCCTAGCATTTTTGAAATTGAATTGAAGAACTCTTTCAGCTCTTTGTATTCTGAAGATTCCAGAACTTCACTTTTAACATTGTTACTCAGTGTTCTAGGACGACTAGCTGTAGAACGTTAGGTCTGTTCAAATATTGAATGTTTTCAGTTAGTATTGAAAAATCTTTCAGAGGTAACACTGAGCCGGGAATGGTGGCACATGCTTGTAATCCCAGCACTCAGAAGTGAGGCAGGAGGATCTGTGAATTCAAGGCCAGCTTGGGATACATAGTGAGTTCAAGGCCAGCCTGAACTACATAGTGAGATCTCATCTCTGAGAAAAAAAAGATCACACTGGATGACAGGACATGAGTTGTATAGCTCTGCAAAGGTTGCAGGTGAAGCAGAAAGCTCTGAGTTTCATACAGAGGGCGCAAGCAGCTTGTGATACTATGCAAATCTTTCCTAGCTGTTATTGTTAGGAAAAGAGGAAAGGGGGTTAATTGTGGTCAGTGGATTTCTTCGAAGTTTGCTGCTTTTAAATCAAATTAAGGAAGTCAGCAATCTTAGTCTTTAAGTATGTGACCCAAGAACAAAGTGTTTCATTGTTAAAGGACGAGTGTAATTTTAACTGGTGGCATTGTATGTTTCACATATAGAAGTTGACACCAGAAGGGTAAATTTAGTGATTTTTTTTTTAGCTCCATTCTATTTTAAAATAGAGCTATAAGTTTCTTATTTTTCCTTAGTGCAGTTCAGGTGTGAAAGTGCTATAAATAATTTATCGCCAACAAATATTCAAAATCCTGAATGACTTTGTGTGTCTGGATAAGAATTAGAATGGATTCAGGATTACCACTAACAACCACTTCACTGTTCCTTTGGTGTGGATGTGCATGTGCGTGTGCATGTGTGTGTGTTATGTGTGTGTGTATTTAGGAGGGAGGCTTATAGGTAATCTATCTAAAAATGTTTAAAATCTTTTTGTTTCCTGCACAGTGTATCTTGCATATGAATGTTACTTGTGTGTTATGCCTATGTAGTTGTTGTTTGGACTTAAATTTTAATTATCTTTCAGAGAGATTACTTTCATTGTAGCCCCTGTTATATTACTGTGATTTCTTTATTTTAAAAAAAATTAGAGATTATTTGATGATGTTCTCTGAATATTCCTGTCTCTAACAGCCCCTCCCCCTGCTCCATATATTGAAATCCTGACCTCTATGGTTAGGTGAGTGAAAATATTTGTAACATTCAGGTAGACAAAGTTTCTCTGTCACAAAAAACATGAACTGCTAGCACTGGTACTGGATTTCATCAGATTTTTTTCTTTTCTTTTCTTTTTTTGGCGGCACCGGGGATTGAACTCATGACCTTGCACTTACCACGCAGGCACTTAGGCCACTGACCTAGATCTCCAGCCCATGTCTTTTTGAGACAGGGTCTCACTATGCTGTGCAGGCTGGCCTTGAGCTCACTTTATAGCCCAGGCTAGTCTCGAACTCACAACGATCCTCCTGTCTCAGCCTCCCGAGTGCTGGGATTACAGGCATGAGCCACCACGCCTGGCTGGACTTCATCAGATTAAAACCTTTTTCTTCTAGAGATGTTTCATTAAGAAATGAAAGGGTGCCAGGGATGGTGGCGCACGCCTGCAGTTCCAGCACTTGGGACCCGAAGCAGGAGGTTCTCTGAGTTTGCAACCAGGCTACATAGTGAATTGCAAGCCAGTGTGAATTACATAGTGAGACCCTGTCTTAAAAAGAATGAAAAGGCAAGCCACAGACATCCTACATGTCTTTTATTTATTTTGCCGCATTGGGGATTGAACTCATGACCTTGCGTTTGCTGGGCAGGCGCTTAGACTGCTGAGCTAGATCCCCAGCCCCCAGCCCTGTTTTTGAGACAGGGTCTCACTATGCCATTCAGACTGGCCTTGAGCTCACTTTGTAGCCCAGGCTGGTCTCGAACTCACAACGGTCCTCCTGCCTCAGCCTCCCGAGTGCTGGGATTACAGGCGTGAGCCACCACGCCCGGCTCACCTACATATGTCTTACATAGGTCTGATATTCATCAAATGTAAGGAATTTATAATTCACTAATCAGTAGGTTATGAGCAGAATTTAAAAACAGGCAAAAAGTTTTAAACAGACAAGTCGCAAGTAAAGATACACAGAAGGCCAGTACCATATAAGAAATGTTCAACATCATTAGCTACTGGGGAAATGCAAATTTTAAAAGTTTTAAAAATTTTATTGGTACATTTTAGATAAACATAATAACATTCATCATAGGGAATTTGTGCCTGTATGTGATATATCTTGCTGCTGCTTTTTTCCCATTCTCTTCCTTTCCCTTCAACCCCTCTTCCTCTCCTTATTACAGAAGCTTTGTTTCCATGTTTTACTTCTATCCTTTTTCTTGTCCCTTCTTTTATTCTG
The DNA here is from genome assembly GCA_004365215.1 of Cuniculus paca. NCBI lineage: Eukaryota > Metazoa > Chordata > Mammalia > Rodentia > Cuniculidae > Cuniculus > Cuniculus paca. Next base: position 2,621 of record RJWT010023767.1, on the reverse strand, counting down.
CACTCCCCCTCTCTTGTTCCCCTTCTTACTTGGGAAATGCAAATAAACCACAGTGAAATAGCATTACATACCAATTAGAATGACTGAAATTTAAAGACAATTACTAAGGTTTGTTATGCATGTATACATGATTAAAACTCTTTATATACCGCTAGTGGAAGACAATTGTGTAACGACTTTGTAAAATTATTTGGCAGTTTCATAATACTGTATGTTATATACTTCCCACACTACCCTGGCATTGTTTTTTGTTTGTTTGTTTGTTTGTTTTTGAAATGGGGGTCTAGCTATGTTGCCCAGGCTGATCTTGAACTCATAGCTTACCACCTGCTAGCTGAGATTACAGGTATGCACTACCACACCCCAACTCACCCTGGCATTCTACTCCTAGGTATTTACCCAAGAGAAATGAAAACATGAAATTTGTACACAGATATTTATAGCTAATTACATAGCCCAAACCAGAAATACCCAGCAGGCTAATGGATAATCATACTATGACATATTTTTACAGTTGAATACTACTCAGCAATAAAAAGATAGTGCCAGGTGTGTCAGTGCACAACTGTAATTCCAGCTACTTCTTGGGAGATTAGGCAAAAGGATCACAAGTTTGAGGCCAGACAGAATGGATGAATCACAAAATCATTATGCTTAGGGAAAAAAGCCAGGCCCAAAAGTTTTTCTACTAGACAGTTCCATTGTTATTAAACTTTTAGAAAATGCAAATGAACCCGTAGTGACAGAAAACCATCAGTGCTGGGGGCAGAGGGAGAGGAATCTGTTGGAGATGATGGAAATTGTGTTTGTGGTTGACAAATGTATATGTGTGTCAGAATTTATTGAATTGAAAATGTTAGTCCTTAAATAAACCTCAAAGCCTGCTTTAAAAAAGTCGTTTTGGAGGCTGTACTGTAATGTTAACACAGGATTTCATGAAGATGATTTATCTTGGCTAAAAAGAAGTTGCAGGTTGACAAGCTACTGCAAAATTGAATTGAAAGCCTGAAAGAAAAAAATAAATAGAGATGCTGAACTAGAGATCAGTAGATTGCTTTAGAAGGATAAAATTTGCTTTGAAATACTGGCTGGGGCTGACATGCCTCCTTTTAAGAGATATGCTTTAGGGAAAAATATTTGTAGTGTGGATGACAAGAGATTACTACTGTCTTTAATATGCAGCTCTGTTTGTAGTTATCATAAGAACTGCAAATCATTCATAAGCAGGAAAGCTGAGGGAAGGATTTATAGATAATTTATAAATTGATTGAATCAAGTGGCCAATAAACATAGGAGCTCATAGATGCATGAACAGGTGTTTGTTGCCACATTGTTCCTGGTACCAAAAAAAGAACCACTACATTGTTTAATAGGAGCAATTAGATAAGTTATACTATCTCCATGATGCAGACTCTGAAAATTTATAGAATATTTGTTGGCATGAGAAAATTTTAGTAGTTTACTACTAAGTTAAGAAGAATAAGCCAAGTGTGGTGACATATACCTGTAACCCCAGCCCTGTGGATGCCGAGGCAGGAGAATCACCTTGAGGTTGTAGCCAGCCTAGGCTATGTAATGAGTTCAAGGACTGCCTAAAGTACCTAGTGAGACACTGTCTCAAAACAAACAAACAAACAAAAAAACAAGCTTTTGCCACATCTCCCGTAAGAATGAAAACCATTCTCAGCAATCAAACTGTCAACGCTCCAGAAAATGTCGACATCACTCTGAAGGGACGCAGTTATTGTGAAGGGCCCCAGAGGAAGCCTGCAAAGGGAATTCAGCCACATCAATGAAGAGCTCAGTCTTCTTGGAAAGAAAAAGAGGCTCTAGGTTGACAAACGGTGGGGAAACAGAAAAGAACTGGCTACCATCACACAATCTGTAGTCATGTACAGAACATGATTGGGGTGTTACTCTGGGCTTCCATTACAATATGAGGTCTGTGTATGCTCACTTCCCCATCAATGTCGTTATTCAGGAGGATGGGTCTCTTATCAAAATCTGAAATTTCTTGGGTGAAAAATACGTTCACCGGGTTCATATGAAGGTAGGTGTTGCTTGCTTAGTATCTCAAGCCCAGAAGGATGAACTAATCTTTGAAGGAAATGACACTGAACTTGTTTCAAATTCAGCTCCTTTGATTCAGCAAGCCACAACAGTGAAAAACAAGGGTATCAGAAAATTTTTGGATGGTATGCATGTTTCTGAAAAGGGAACCATTCAGCAGCCAGATGAATAAGATCCTAGAGTTATCCAGCCACAGAAACAGGTTTCTGGATTGTAAGAAAAGAATCTAAGAGTGCCTAACTCTGTCCTTAACCCTAACCCTGACCCTTACTTCTATAAGAAATTTAGAGGGTATGTATGGAATGTGCTGTTGTCCTGTGTGTAGAATGCTTTAGGTGTGATAAGTAAAGATTTTTTGTGTGTGGTACTATTGGTATTTTTATTGTAGTTCATATAGAAATTTATTTCAGTTGCTCTTTTTCAGACTTTGTACACCAAAAACCAGTCGATGTTGAAAATTTTGTTGCTTTTGTATAAACAATAAATATTAAAAACACTATTTATTTTTGTGATTTTTTTGTTAAGTACTCATTGTTTAATATAATAAAACT
>RJWT010023766.1:0-16707 GCA_004365215.1 Cuniculus paca | reverse complement strand
AGAGCAAATTAAGGAAAAAAAAAAAAAGCAAGGAGACTGTCTTGATTCATTTTGTGCTGCTATATAACAGAATAACTGAACCTGGGTTTATACTAAGCAGAGATTTCTTTCTTACAGTTCTGGAGGTTGGAAAGGCCCTCTGATGAAGGTCTTCTGGCTGCATCACTCCTTAGTGGAAAGCAGAAGTGCAGGGAGCACAAGCATGTGTGCATGACAGAGGGTGAGGGAATGAAAGAGATACAGAGAGGGGAGAGGAATCCACTCCCTCAATAACTAACCCACTCCCTGGATGCTGCATTAGTCCATTCATGGGAGCAGAATGGCCTATGGCCTATTCATCTGTTTTCTTCAGTGTCAGGGTTTTGAACCTAGGGCCTCGCACATACCTAGGTAAGTGCTCTCCCACTGAGCAGTACTCCAAGCCCAGTCTGTTCACCACTTGAAGGCCCTATCTCCCAAAACTGTTGCATTGGGCATTAAGTTTCCAACACATGAACTTTGAGGAATGTGGTTAAACCACAGCAAAGACCAAACAGGAGGTAGCAGTGGAAGCAGCTGACTTTGAAAAGCATCCTTGAAAGAAAATGAATAATACGTGGTAAACATAAGATGTGAAGGCTGAAGCAGAGGGGAAAATAGAGTATGACTTTGAAGTTGGAGGGATTGGGCAGCAGGTGTACTATTCACTGAGAGGAGACCCAGGACAAGGATGGTTCTATATTCCAATTGGCCCCTGGTAAAACATGATTCTTAGCTTTGTCACATGTGACCAGTGATCAAACAAGACAACAGGCTCTCTGTGGCTGAGAAAGTATAGGAAGCTATCTCATAAGGAGACTTCTGATCTCTTAAACTCCATTTTGGCTCATTCGGTTCAATACCATTTAAAAGTTATTATCTAGAATATATATTAGCTACCACAAATCTCTTTCTGGTTACACTGTGTATCATTCCAGTTACAAGAATGTAAGAACTGGGAACTCTGGAGCCATTCTACCTGGGCAACTTACCTCAGGAAAGTCACCTAAACCTCTCTGTGCCTCAGTTTCCTTGTCTGCAAAATAAGAATAAAAATTCTTCAAAAATTTGTAGGAATAAAATGAGTTTATATATGTGATTTGTGCTTTGTACATAGTGTAAGTACCTTATAAGTCTTTGCTACCATTATTAATAAGAATCAGCCTTGGTTACTTTCTCACTTGCAATTTTCAACACCTACAACTTAAAGGAGGAAAGGTTTATTTTGATTCACCATTTGTACAGTTTTCAGTTCATAGTCAGCTGGCTCCAAGGCAAGGCAGAATGGCAGAGGGGCATGGCCGAGGAGGCTTTCTTATAGCATGGCAGTCGGAAAGTAGACAATGTTATCAAGGGATGGGGAGGTAGGTCCTTCCAGGCCACATCCCCAGTGGCCTACCTCCTCTAACCAGGCTTCATCTCTCAAACCATAATTAGCTATAAACTCATCACCTAATCCACTGAAAAGTATCACTCCCCTGTGAAACAATTACTTCCTGAAAGACCCACCTATGAGCGCATGAGACTTTAGGGAGACATCTAGACATAAACCATAACATTCTGCCACGTCCCCCCACAAGACTCATGCCCGTTCTTTATGCAAAATGCATTTAGCCCATCTCTAAGTGTTGCCAAAATCCTAACAATTTTAGCATTGTTGAAAAGCCCTAGTCCAAAATCTCCTCTGAGATTTAAGGCAAACTCTCAGCCACAAGCCCTTGTAAAAACTGAAAGTTACACTGCTGGATAAATATTCCCATTCCAAAAAGGAGAAAGAGGGGGGGACAGAAAGGAATGGTGCCACAGCAAGTCCTAAATCCAGCAGGGCAAGCATTGAATCCCATAGATCGGTGGTGGTGAACCTATGGCATATATGTCACAGTAGGCTGTTTATTGTCATTGAAAGCTATAAAAAGATTCACCATCACTGCCATAGACCCATGCCCAGTGCCTGGGGTAATTTGTGGTGAGATGTGAACTCCAAAAAGCTTGGGTGACCCGACCCTATGGCGCTGACACTGGTTGTAGCCCCATGGCCTCTCTTGGTTGTCCTTTGCTCACTTTTGGTGGCTTTCCTCAGATGTTCCATGTTCCTGGCTTTTCCAACATCCTTGGATCTCCCCTTTACCTTTGGCTTCACACTCACAGCTTCATACACTGCCCCCTTGGGTATACAGCCTGGCCTCTCAGGTCTTCTCTTGAAATCTGGGTGGAAGCTTCCATGACCCCACAACTTTTGTATTCTGCATGCACCAACAACAGCACTATGTAGATGACACCAAGGTCTGCCACCTGCTGGAGCTTGTGCATTTGCTGGTGGTTGTAGAGGCCTCTGAATGGCTGGCTGGCTGAGCACTGTGAAATGAATTCCAGAGAATCGGTATCCATTCCCGAAGCTGGTGTGGTGCCCTGGGGCTTTCTTCTCAATCTTTCACCTTCACAATTTTGAGCCTGCAAAGGGTGGATCCTTGCTGGTTCCCCACATTCCCTCAAGGCATTTTTCCTATTGTCCTGTTCCAAAACACTTGGCTTATTTTTAATGCTAATCTTTTCAGCAACCAAGTTTTCCTCTGCTCCATCTTTGAGGGACCCAGATTTACTGCAGCCTCCTTTCTGGCCAAACTCAAAGCTTTTTAAATCATCCTGCTGGGCTGTTGGCTCTTGATTTGCAATGTAGAGCTGGCTAAAAGCCCCCTAACAGTACCCAAGCCACAGTCTGAATATTTGGCTGCTTTGAAATTTCCCCTGCCAGATTAGTCGCTCATCCTTAATCTCAGTCTCCCACAAAGTCTCTGGACCTGAGCATAATGCAGACAAATTTTTTGCCAGAGAATAACACACATGGCCTGGAATCCAACTGCCAATGCAGACCTTCCCAACTGAAATCTCTGGAGTCTGGTCTTTTCTGACTGCATTACTGTCAACATTCTGGTCTTCTTAGCTCTGACCAGAATCTCCCATCATGCTTAGTTTACAGAATTCTAGGGTAGCTTCTCCAGCTGACATCTCCATACCTTTTCATACTCCTCCCACAAACCAGTTCCAAAGGCTTCTGAACCATATGGTCAGGTAGTATCACAGCAACAGACTCATTTCTGACCCCACAATCTGTCTTTGTTACTTTCTTATTGTTGAGACACAATATCCAACACCTATAACTTTAAAGAAGACAGATTTATTTTGGCTCAGTTTGTAGTTTTCAGCTCATAGTCAGCTGGCTCCAAGGCAAGGCAAAATGGCAGAGGGGAATGGCAGAGGCAGCTTTCTAATGGCATGGTGGTCAGGAAGCAGCAAGTGTTATCAAGTGAAGAAAGAAGGCAATAGACCAATCCAGGCCACATCCCAGTGACTCCAAATGGGCTTCACCTCCAAATCCTATTTAGTTATAAGCTCATCGGAAGACTAATTCACTGGTAAGTATCATGCCTCCAAGATCCAATTACCTTCTAAAAGCCCCATCTATGAACACATGAGGCTTTGGAGGGGAAATTCACATATAAACACTAACAAAGAAATACTTGAATAAAAGTGCTGCAAATATTGAAGATATGGTCTCACAGAAGAAGGCTGAAATCGCCAGTTCCAGTGTTAGTCCTGTTGCTTTAGCCAAGGTATTAGGGGGCCAGACTATCTCCATATCCTAGCATGTTAATTATTTCTGCCCCCATTGAGACAGAAACGCTGCAATAGGGGTATCATGTCCTCACATCGCCAGTATCCCAAGCAGAAAACAGAGGAATGGGAGCAAAAAGACCTTACTTCCTTGTGGAGTACACTAACAAGTAGGAAAACCTACCCTAGCAGCCCCCAGGAGGTTTCCACTCAGTTGAAATTGGGTCACAGGTTTAACTCTTACTGCAAGAAGGGTAGGCAAAGAATCTGACATTTCCAGCCAACAGAATGGCCAAAACACAGCTGGGTCTGGCCCTTGGGTGGGTAACTAGCAGTACCCACTATAGTCGCAAACCAAAGAGTTTCAAGGCTACACGTTATTGAGAAATAAGATGTAGCAGCATTCATTTGGAGTGAATAAGCCATAGACTTCATCCCTTAGTCATTAGTTTATTAGGTTTTTTGTTTTGTTTTGTTTTGTTTCTGAGTAGGTTTTAACCCACTCAAAGTAAGTATCCTGCTATTGAGAAAGAGATTTTTTTTTTGAGACAAGGACTATGTTGCCCAGGTTGACGCTAAACTCCTGCACTCAAGAGATACTCTAGCTTTAGCCTCCCAAGTAGCTGGAACTACAGATATGTACCTCATTGTGTCCAGCCAAAGAGAGGATCTTCCTTTTTTGGAGTACTGGGGAATGATCTAGAGCCTTTGCACTGTGCTACATCCCTAGTCTTTTTAATTTTTTGAGACAGGATCTTGCTAATTCACTAATTTGCCCAGGCTGGGCTCCAACTTTGATCCTCCTTCCTCAACCTCCCAGAGTGTTACCACACTCATCTCAGAGACAGGTTATTTTTGAGTGGGGAGCCCTTCCTAGTTTTCACATTTGCTCTAGACTGCCACCTTCCCGTCCCATAAACCAAAGGTCTGGGGGGATCATGATTCAGTGCACTTTGAAAGGTTGGCTAGGCCAGTCACTATTAAAGCCATCTAAAAGTGAGCAGTTGACCATAATAATATATCCCTGAAGTCCCAGCACCAGGGAGGCAAAGGCAGGAAGATCACTTGAGCCTCCATCCTCTTGTCTTAGCCTCCCAGAGTAGTGGCATTACCACTGACATTCGGCTCTGAAAGTCCATTTTTCTCGAGTCCAGTTCAAGCAACAAGCACAAGCATCTTCTCCCTTGCTTGCCCTTGCAGCAGCCTTATGCACTGTGACAGGGCAATAGAGTGTGTGACTTCTTAGAAGTCTGTCTTAAGTAAGGACGCCCCCCTACAACCCACTTCACCATGGATGCTACGGACAGTGGCATTACCTCTCATCTGGACTACTGACTACTACAGCCTTTGGCCTGGTCTCCCTATCAAGTAAGCACTTGGTTCCCTGAAAGGCTGCAGCCAGATAGGCAGAGAACTACAGAAGGACCAGAAGAAAGCTTTTTATATACTTACACAGAAAGCCTTACTTTCACTCTCTTAATCCATTAACAAAGAGAGGAGATATTTTAAAATTCCAAGGCACTTGGTTAATAATCTGATTCTGGTCTACATGTAAATATTCAATAAATACTTGTTAAATTAAATTGACTCAAGGTCTTATTTATTCAACCTACTTAAAGCTTATGTAAAGCCCTTGCAGACTTGCATAAAGCTGTTAAATTGGAAAATACATGAAAATAGTATTTTCAGTAACCAGTTTTCCTCTTAATGCACTTTATGAGCTTAACCATAAACCAAGGGGAAGGGGGAGGGGCATCAGGAGAGCAGAGGTGAAAAGAAAGATGAACAGGAAGGGGGAGGTGAGAAAGAGAAAAATTCTGTTCTTGTAATTTTCTACATTTGCCTTCATTCCTATATGTACTTATTAACCATCTACTGCCCTCTAGTGCTCAGTGTGTAAAGTTGTCCTCTAAAGTCCACGGAGCTACATTCCCAGTCCTTCAAGTAGCCCAGTCTAGGCTTAAATTCTCCATCCTCTTGTCGTAGCCTCCCAGAGTATTGGCATTAGCATCAACACTCGGCTCTGAAAGTCCATGTTTATCTTTAAAACCCTACTTACACCCAGGAGACATCAAACTTCTCGTTTTGCAGATAACTCCAATGAAATAAGGTACCAAACTGAGCCAGGCAACCTTCGGGACTTGTGGCCACCCCACCTATAACTTGTCTTGCAAATTCTCTTTATTATAAATGTTTCTCAGAAGTTTCAACGATCAATTAAAATTAGAGCACACTCACATAAGTGCTGTATCTTTTTTGCTAATGGTATTCTAAATAAAAATAAAAATTACTGGCCAAACTTCAGGATTTGTAAGTAATATGGGTGCATTTTAGACTCTGTACAAGTTTAGAAAATGTTACACTGAAAAAAAAAGAACAGATCCCAAGTGGATTCGGCTATTTATTAGAACTGATTTATCTTTGTCTCCAAATAGGCTAATATCCTCCCAAGTGAATCTCTTTGCTCATTGACAGGAAAAGGGGGTTTGTCATGTTAAGTTGGAACACATATTTTCATCATTTCATCATTTTGCTGGTGGGAATAAATTGAAAGTTATCCAGCATGGATGTATCACTTACAGGAACATTACTGAGTAACAGAAGATTTATTCAAATATTTAATTGGAAGGAAATACATCTGGAATAAGTTTTATTGGAATTCATATAAAAAGTGAATCCATTAAAACTAACATCGTTGACTTTATCTGGAACCAGAGCTATTAATCAATTGGAACTCTGATATCCTGACCTTTTTTTCCTTGCAGAAAGCCAGCTGAGTTTCCCAATTGATATGGCAATTACACTTTCTTACTTTAGGTACAGCCTTATTTTCAGTGACTGTTTTAGCGTGATCACTCCAATTACTTAATTTGAGCCTTCTCCCTTCTCCTCAAAAAATAAAAAGAAAGTGCTAGGGAACATTTCCCAGTCTTTGAAATCTAACTTGCTGAGATCAGCAAGTCAGCAGAAATTCAGTGTGTGTTGCTCCTACTCAACAAATTAATAGATAATGAATTTTGTCCTTAGATGTCAACATAGATCCCATTGATTAGGTAATCAAGTCGTGAATACCGTTTCCTGCGGAGGGATTCTGAGAATATCCTACCCAAAAGGGCCAGGCCTATTACCAGGAACAGAACGCCGAAGAGCAGGGTCCCCAGGAGGAGCCACTTTTCAAATGGAAGGCCGTACTGATTTTCTGGAACACTTCTCGGTGATGAGCTGTCTACAGCAGCCTTTCCATTTTCCCGGGAAACAGTTTTATTTGTAGCGGAAGACTCCACATTTGACAAAGGAAGTGTAGCAGGCTTAAGCACATGCCCTGTGTTTGAAGTGACCTTGGAGATTTCTCTAAAGGACACCGTTTCTGGGTTGCCTTTCAAGTCCCCAGATGCCTGAAAGGTGGTAGTCGGAACTGCTGTTGTAGGCACAGCTTGGCGGGTAGCCGCGGCACGTGTAAAAACTGTGGAAATGGGGGCTGGAGGAGGCTGAGAGGGGACAGTGGTTATGAGTGGGACTGTGGTAGCCCCCTGTGGCTGAAAAGTCACCAGAGGTATCTCTGAGGTACTGGCGGGCACAACAAATACAGGTTTCAGGGTCACAGAGCTGTTATGTTGAAAACCAACAGCTACTGCAGGGGAGAAAGTGGTCGAGTTTTCAGGCAACAAATGAGCTACTTCTGGGTCTGAGGAAGACTGTAAACTCTGAGAGTGGCCTTTGTCATTATTAACAGGGACCTGGGTACTTGCTTGGCTGATCTGGGAGAGGTTTTGTAGGTGATCTGAAGATCTAGACCTCTGAGAAGAGACATTTCTCCATGAGAGACCAGCAGGCTTTGAAAAATCCATCGGAGGAGGGAAAGAGGATGTGACGGCTTGTGGAGACTGACCATGAGAGAGAGAACCTTCTTGTGCTAACTCCTGATGCAGCAAATCAGTCAAAGGTAGAACATCTGAAAATGCAAATAAATAAAAGGGAAACTTAAATCATCCATGCTAAGGTTAAAAACACAAATCTATCAGCTTTTTCAATATGTCTCCAAACTGTTGATACTTGATTGATTGAATGAATGATTTTGCTGGCACTGGGGATTGAACTCAGGACACTATGTATGCTAGGCAAGTGTTCTATCACTGAGCTGTACCTCCCTCATCCCTGTCACTTGGCATTTCATGCAAAAATTGAAAAAAAATTTAAGTTGTTAAATCAGAATTGGACAGCACTGCCCTTACCCAATGCTATGGTTTATTTCTAGCCTGATGGGACAGAAATGTGTGGAGGCAGAACAAACAAATTATGGATCTGGGGTTGGATGGTTGATAGGGTGGGTAGTTATTTGTTTGTTTGTCTATTTATTTATTTATCTATTCACTTATTGACAGGGTCTCGGTATATAGTTCAGAGAAGCTAAGAGGAGCTCAGCATGGTCCCTGAGAGGTTCAGGAAGATGAGGGGTATGTGGATTGGATCAGGCAGAGAGCTGGGTCAGGGAGACATGGGCAGGAAAGAACTGGCAGAGAGAATGCTGGAATGAGGCAGATGTTCCCATAGGATATGTCACCCAGGACTGAGAGAACTAGTAATTATTAGGACAAACTGTACAGTATGGGCATGGGGCAGGCAAGAAAAGGTATGCAGAAGCCTTGGGAAAATGAGTTGATAGAGTTAGAGAAAAGGAGAATTCCTGTGATGTGCTTTTTTGTTTTTGTGTTGTTTGTTTGTTTTTTAAGACGGGGTTTCACTATGCAGTTCAGGCTGGCCTTGAACTCACTTTGTAGCCCAGGCTGGCCTCGAACTTGCAGCAATCCTCCTGCCTCAGCCTCCTGAAGTATGGTTTGTTTGTTTCTCTAGTATTGGGTATTGAACTTTTGCAACTGAGCTATAACTTCAGCCCTTTTTATTTTTTTGAGAGAGGGTCACCCTAAGTCACTAAGTTGCCCAGGCTGGGTTCAAACTTGTGATCCTACTAACTCAATCTTCCAGAGTGCTGGGAATATAGGCGCGAGCCACAGCTGGCTGCTGTATGCCCCTGACAGAGACGAAAATTTGACAAGGAGGAAGAAGAAGGAACTGGAAGGTGTGGTCACCTCTGAGGGCACCGGACCAAGGCAACAGCACAAAGCTGATGATATTTTCCAACTGTACTCAGAAGAAGGAGAATTTAATTTCAACTCTCAAAGCTTAAACTTTTAGAGCCAATCAAAGTCTTAGGTTGTAAGGATATTGGGCCTAATATTTGAAATCATGATGGCCACACTGAGGGTGTATGGGGCAGAAAACCAAGTCTTAATTCCTTAGGAGGAGGAACCAGTCTCAGATCCTGTTCCCTGCTGGAGAAAGCTTAGGATTTTGCTTTAATCACACACACCATCCATCACAGCTCAAAGCGGAAAAGCTTGCTAAGGCACTCAACGGCAACAATGATAATCTGAATTGTTCCGTATTACTCTGCCATGTGGCTAACCATTTTGCTTAGATGGGAACTGCAGGAAACACCAGGAGAGAAACGCAGGGACTTGTTAGTACATATCGGTTCACTCTCTTCTTCCTCAAGTCCCATCTCTGCCTGTTTCTAAAGTGGAGTGATCATCTCTCCTAACAGATCCAACGGCAACTTCAGATGTGCAACATCTTGTGACTACTCTCGAAGCCTCATACTGGAAGGTGGTCCTTCAGCACTTATTAACCCACCCAGGACACGGGTCAGTGAACTACAGTCCAATGTCAGATCCGGCTTGCCGCCTATCTTTGAACGGCTTGCAAACTAAAAATGATGTTTACATTTTAAAATGATTGAGAAAAATCTGTGATACATGACAAATTATATGATATTAAAATTTCAGTGTCCGTAACATTTTATCAGCATGTAACCATGTCCATTTTTTTTTAAAAGGCAAAACCAGGCCAGATAGTTCAGAGCTCTGGGATCTGGGGTGGGTTGGTTATTTATTTATTTATTTATAGACAAGGTCTCACTACATAGCTCAGTTTGGCCTCAAACTCACAGTAATTCCCCTATCTCAGTCTCCCAACTACTGGGATTATGGGAGTGCACCATAATGACCAGCCCATTTGTTTATGTACTGTCTGTGGCTGCTTTTGTACTACAAGGACAAAGGTGAGTAGGTACAACAGATTGTCCACGGCTCACAGCATAAACACTAGCCTGAAAAGCCATTAAAATACTATTTGAACATTGACAAAAAAACTGGCAGACACCTGCTTCAGAATATAGCTCTCTAAATTAGAATTTGGAGGCCTGAAGTTCCTTTCCCTCCCGACAGTGCAGAACCAGGGTTTTTGCTACAGGTGGTGATGTACTCACAGCATTACCATGAGATAAATTCCATCTGATCTTCAGAGAGGACCAGATATTGTTTAAACAGCCTGGGGTGCAGGGCGGGGAGTGGGTAGAGCACTTGCCTAACATGCACAAGTCCTTGGCATCAGAAAAAAAAGGTTCAGTATATTTCACTTTAAAGTTTAAAACAGGGACTATGTAAGTAAATGCCCTGTGATGTGTGTGATATCAGAAGTTAAATAAGGTCATTGATGAGAACGCCCAGAACAGCTGTTTTCTTTCTCAGGCTTGCAAGTTCAGAAATAAAGCAAAGTTCGGGGAGTCACATGTCTCTACATGAAGAAGCTACTGATGAAGCTCCTAGAACAACACAGAAAATCTTTACTCACTGCTGTGGGGGTGGGGGGGGGCTCCCCTCAGTCACAGACTCGAGCCACAGAAGCAGCTGGGAGACAGTCTGTCCCCTCAACTCTTCTTTTGAGTTTCATTTTTCAAGGGACTTCACTGAGTTAAAAAATGAGTGGCTATTTCTTGGCAACCAGCTGCACAAACACTCCCAATTTATTCTATTTCTGAATTCATCTATTCTTCCAGTCCTTGGTAGCAAATGACATACCTAAAAGCTATAAATTAAATAATTCCAAGCCACCGTGGTTTTATAGAAGGAAAAGAGGTCACAATCATCTTCCATACTTTGTCTGTAAATACTAGTCAATGGTAATAGGGAATAAAGTTCCTCCAGAAACTAACCATGAAACAGATTATCTACATTTAATTTCACTACAGAAAGGAAACATAATTTATTTTTAATGGAGTGATCTCAACCCACCAATTTGGGCAGCTAATTCATACACATCCTGTCAACAGTCCTTGGATTACTATATTGAGAATTGATGCCTCTAGATGTATCAATTGCTCTGGGCTGATGACGCCCCCTGGTGGCGACCACAAGAACAGGTTGATTCCAATTCCACTTCACTATAGTCACACAAGCCCTGAATAGTTTTATGTAATCCCAGTACTCTGGGAGGGTGAGGCAGGAGAACGGCAAGTTTGAGCCCAGCCTGGGCAACTTACAGATTTAGCAACATCCTGCCTCAAAATAAATACAAAAAATTAAAAAGGGCTAGGGATGTAGCTCAGTACAAAGGCCCTGGGTTTGATCTTCAGTATACATGAGTGCACAAACACACACACACACACACACACATACACCCAGACCCACACACACAAGGTTTATGTACATGCTGAGTTTCTTTTCTCCCATTTCCATTGGTGGAAATCCTTACCACATATTTCCTCTATTATACATGCATTATAAAAGTAACAATTGGAAAAAATTTTAAAACAAACTCAACTATAAGTTTTATCATCATATCCCAGATTATTTACATAAAGAATCCATGCTTCGTGCTCTTTTTTAAGGGAATGTCTGGTACATTAGGTTTCCCAGACACAGCCTCACTTGGGAGCAAAACTCAAGACACAGCCTCACTTGGAAGACAAAGCACAGCGTTCAGGAACGCGGGGCAGCATCGTTCTCCAAAGTACTTGCACTTAATGCAGGCAAGAAAGAATCCTTAATTCCAGTCCATCTTTCAACCCTATACCTGCTCTTCCCCAACCAGGAGAGCAGATGCTTAGCACATTTGAGGTGCTGGGTTCAATCTCCTGCTCTTCCCCAACCAGGAGAGCAGATGCTTAGCACATTTGAGGTGCACGTGTGTGCACACACATACACTAGCTCCCCAACTCAGCTGAGCATGGTGCTGCACATCTGTAATCCCAGCACGCTGGGAGGCTGAGGCAGGAGGATCACAAGTTCGGTCCAACCCGGGCAATTTAGTGACTCAGTTGTTGAATGAAAGAAAGGGAGGGGGAAAGGAACAAGAAGGAGAAAAAGAAAGGAAAGGAGGGAAGAAAGGAAGAAAGGGTGTGCTGGGGAGTACAAAGATTCTGGGTTCAGTCCCCAGTACTGTCCCCCACAAAAGGGAGAAAAAGAAAAGAAAAAGAAAATCCCCAACTCATCTAGGCACTGAAGTCAAAAACTAGGACAAGACCTCAAGTCTTCCTTTTTCCTGGTCCCCTACAGCCACACCATCAGCAAGTCCTGTCAATTCTACCTCTCGAACAGCCCCATGTCCACTCTTCTGCCCACTTCCTCTACCATCTCCCTGCTCCCCAGGGCCAGTGCCTTCCCCTATCCCGAGCAGCCTTTCCATTTCATTTCCCCTCTGTCGCAGTCTCACTGTCTACTCCCACAAGGCAGCTACGCTGCACTTGTAGTATTCCTGCTTCCCGTCACACACACAGACTAAAAACCCCCTCGCTGGCTTATAAAGCTTTCTGGGATGTGGGATCCCTGCCCTTTTGCACATTACTCTCTGCTTAGCTTACAATGTGTCCACCAGTTGGGATTGGAGTTTGTTCTTCAAACTCTCCAAATTCCCTCTGCCTGAGGATCACGGGCCTAGCAGGTCTTCCCCTACCTGCTCCCAGGGGGCTCCTGACTGTTCAGATCGAAATTTAGGGTTTACCTCTTCAGGGATGATTCTTTTGATCACCTTGATACAAGATTACCATTACTCAGCAGTTCCCGCCACAGCATCTTCTCTAAATTTCCTGCATAGCACTGCGACTATATTTCCCTTGTTTATTTTTTATGGTTATGGTTTCTCTCTCCTAAAACATAAATTCCAGAAATGAGAATTTTTTCATGTCTGATACTACATTGTTAGGGCATGAAAAATGCTTGCTGCAGAGAAGATGCCAAGTTATATTTGATATTTATTAAGTGAACAAATAGAATAACAGTAATAACCATGAGTACCATGGCAAAAACTTTCCACAACTTAAAAGAAAATTTGCTTTTTTTTTTTTTTTTTTGCCGTATTGAGGATTGAACCTAGAACTTTACTTGCTACTTGGCAAGTATTCTATGTTATCACTGGGCTGTATCTCCAGAGTCTTTAATTTTTTATTTTGAAAGAAATTCTTGCTAAGTTGCCCAGGGTGGCCCTGAACTTGTGATTCTCCTGCTCAGCTGCCCAAGTAGCTGGAATGACAGGTATGTGCCACAGTGCCTGGCTAAAAAGGAAATTTGATACCAAAAATTAACGAGGCAAAATCTCAGTGAAACGTGTCCAAATAATTACGTTAATTCACTTAGCAGTTTCTTTTTTTAAAGATCTTTTTTATTACTATGTTTGTAATATAGAATAATTAAGGTATAGCTCAGCAGCACGGCACCTGCCTGGCAAGTGCGAGGTCCCGAGTTCAATTCCCAGTACCAAAAAAAAAAAGAATAATTTTATTCACTTTGGGGAATTGGTACACGTATATGTTGCATCTGAATTCTTTTTAGTTCCCCTTGTCGTCCCCACCCATTTAACTGTTTATTTTCTAAATTTTGATTAAATCTATAAGTAAGTTGCACAAGTACTGAGTCTGCATTTCCAGGGCTTTGCACAGAACCTGGCTCACGGTAGGTGGTCAATAAATGTTTCCTGAATCAACACTCCTCCAGGTAGACAATAAAATCCAGTAAGTTTGACTGATGTTATTATAAATAGGGACTTAACAATGAAAGCAGTAGAACTTCACATAGTCACATAGGTCTTAACCTTATCAAGTCATTCTAGAGCTTTCGGCGGTAATAGTCGGCGGCAGTGTGCACACTATGTGTTCCCCAGCGCCAGTCTAGAGATTTGCAAACTTACTGCAGAGTTATCAACACTGTTATTGACACAGAGACTTCAAAACTGTTTCATAAAATATCTGTGTACCTTTTATAATACGAAGGTAGAGACAAATATTCCAAGGTCTTTGACTGGAGAACAAATTTTGGTTTTATAAACTGAATTTCAGGAAAGGAGGGCTAAGAGAAGGTAATGGGATGAATTGGATCAAAGTATGTTTGAAAATGCCACAGTGAAATGTAATAATTTGTATCACTAATATAATCTAATGAAAAAGAATCAACTTTCTAAAAATAAGAAATGAAATTTTAAGAAATTGAGTTTCAAGCATGAAACACTTTGGGATTTCTTTTTTTTTTTTTTTAAGAGTCTTTTGTAGAAAAATCTTTCGCAGGAGCAATCTCCTTCAATAATTTTGATCACAAAAGAAAAGAAGGTTTCTATTACCTTGGATTATCCTGTAACTCCTAAGGCCCTTTGCTGGTTTCAGAGGACAGGCTTCCGCACTGGGACAGAAAAACAGGTAGCAGTTGGGTTGTCCAGCTGTTTTTCGAGTGTCAAAGATCATCAAGTTACATGCTTTGTCCCCTGCAACGAAAGGTTTTATAAGCATGGTTCTGAAATAAATTTTCTTGTGAGGAGCGCAAGCAGGAAGAACTTTGTTTACTCTGGAGTCCAACTCAAATACCTTTGTTCATTTTGTTCTCTTGCTTGACGACTGCTGAATCATTTCCTTTTCCTTAGTTTAGTTGTATAAAGCAATTTTAAAAGACACTGCAAGTACAAAGCTTAGGGTAATCATCGGCAAAACTAATTTTGAATAATCTATTTCATTTTCTAAAAATAAAGCTCAAAATATCCCTAATAAGATACATAGATCCTGACTTTGCAGTCTTTGCACAACTCAGCACCAGCTGAACCTTAATAAATGGCTATAACTGTACCCTGAAGGCATCTCAGACACCTAGAAAACTTTGAGTTGGGCTTTCTTAGGTGAAGTGAGTAAATTGATCATCACAGAAATATCATGCCTCCTTCACAAAGGATCCGAGTAGTGAATGGAATACAAAGTCCATCTTTATCATTTACTTACGTATTAAATTGTATTAATTAATTATATTTATGTTTGCTTACTTATACGTTTATTGTGGTACTGGAGATTGAATTTGGGGCCTTTGCACTGAGCTAAGCCCTTTTATTTATTTTTTTGATTGAGATATGGTCTCCTTATCTAGTTCAGGCTAGCCTTGAACTGACTACATGACCGAGGCTGGCCTTGAATTCATAATAGTCCTCCTGCCTCAGCCTCCCAGAGTACTGGAATTACAGCTATGCGACACCACTCCTGGCTTTGTTATATATTTTTGTAGGAGACAGCGTCTTCCTATTTTACCCTGAATAGGCTTGAATTATTGGGGCCAAGAAGTCCTCCTGCTTCAGTCTCCAGAGTAGCTAGGATTACAGGTGCTTACCGTCACACTTGGCTTTTTATTCGTTTTTAATTTTATTATTATTATTTTGCAGTACAACAGCTAGAACCCGGGGAGCTTTGTCAGTGAGGTATATCCCCAGCTCTCCCTAAAGCCCCAGCTTCATGTCCATTTGTAACACATATGTGTGTACATATTTATGTACTTTCTTTTGAGACAGGATCTTGCTAAATTGTCTAGGTTTGAACATGTCTGGCTTTGAACATGCAATCATCCTGTCTCAGTCTCCTGAGTACATAGGATTACTGAGGTGATCACTGTGCCAGGCTTCTTATTTTTTCAGTACAATTCGTTTGCTGTTTGTTCACATTTCCATTTTTATCATTTTTGTTTTTCTATTTTCCTTTTTACTTTAACTTTCATTTCTGGCTTCTTTTTCTCATGTCCAGAAGCAATTATTCTATTTATCATGGCCATCTTGGCTTATGACCCTTGAGGGATCGGCATTCCTCTGGTCAGGCTGGAGGTCAAGAGGCACACAGACTATTAAAAACATATCATTTGTCCAGGCACAATGGTGCACACCTGTTAATTCCAGCTACTTGGGAGGCTGGGGCAGGGGGATCGCAAAGTCGTGGACAACCTGGGTAATACAGTGAGACCCTGTCTCAAAATAAAACAACAAAAAGAACTGCAGCTGGAACTTAGCGGTACAGCACTTGCTAAGCATGTGCAAGGCCTTGGTTCAATGCCCAGTACCACAGCGGAGGTAGGGTATGATTTGCTAACCATCACCACCACCTCTAGTCAGGCAATGCTAAGGATCAATCCTGACTTCCCAGGTGGGAAGGAGACTCAGCCCCAGCAGGGTTTAATCACGTCCTCTCTCTGCTACTTGGGCAATAAGAGATGCCCTCTTCCTTGCCCTTTCTTAACAATGTGACACCTGCAATACCATTCTTTTTGCCATCAAGGTAAACAGAAGAGTCCATAAGCCTGAAAATCACAAAATTTTATGCTTTGTATTTATGTTATTTCTCGCAAGTCTACAGCTACTGTCAAATTTTCAAAGTGCCTTCTGAATCCTAAATAGTTAAATCATTGCTCAATAAATAAGGAAAATGTTTGAGTACCACTAACTGTGGCCCACAGAGCAGCAATGGGAAATAACTTTTGCTTGGGAAATAAAACAGCAAATCTTCATTTCTTGAAATGGAGGACAAATGCAGGGTTTCCTATGTTGCCAGGAAATACCTATAATTACACAATTCAGTCAGGTTTGCAGATGTTTCTATTAAAAATAAATTGGGGGGTACTTGGGTTTGAATCCAGGGCTTTCATGTTGAGCTACATCTCCAGGCCTTTTTGTTTTTCATTTTGAGACAGGATGTCCCTAAGTCACTGAATTGCCTAGACTGGGTTCAAACTTGGAATTCTCCTGTCTCAGCCTCCCAGAGGGCTAGAATTATAGGAATGTACTATAACACCTGGCTCACTTAAGTCTTTATATCAAAATTTAAAGGAAAAGCATAAATTTAAATTAAATTTCTGTAGGTTTTTTGGGGGGCTGCTGAGAATTGAACCTAGGCCCTTCACATTGATCTACATTCCTAACACTCTATTTCATTTGTTTTCTTTTTTTTTTTTT
>RJWT010023765.1:0-16692 GCA_004365215.1 Cuniculus paca | reverse complement strand
TTCACAAGTTGCCTCAGTTGAATACTGCATAAATAAAACACCACCTTACTCCCAAATTGGATTCCCACAGACTGTATTCCAGCAACTGTGACTTCTGTAGTAAAGGAGAACAAGACTGTTGATATAAACGTGCAGACATGCAGGGAACATGCAGTAGTAAACATCTGTGTTCTTCCCACCCTCCATATGCGATAGGAAAGTAATCAATAGCATTAGATCTTTGAAATGGGTCTTAATACTATTTATCAGTTTAAAAGCAAAATACTAATTCAATCTGTTAGACCGTGATTAAATATTTACTATTTGAAAGTCAGTGTAGTAATACACTTATTTGTTTAACAGCGATAAAATTGAGTTTCTAGAATCAGCAGCAAGAGTTGTGAAATAATAATTGTTTTGAAAATAAACCTAGAGTGTAAGTTCCATGAGAATGGGGTCACATCTGTCTATTTTACTACTTTTCAAAAGAGTGCCCAAAATATAATGGGAGTTTAATAACTATATGTTAAATGAATAAATATGCAAATGATCAGAGACTTCTCAATCTAATAATTTATTGAGCTATGTAACAGACCTAATGTGTACAATTTAGTGTGAATTCAAGCTCTGTGTGTATTCAGTGCTTTCTATTTTTAGGAAAATTAATCTTCCTGGATTTTACATTTTATATTAAAATAATATGCAGCAAACACTGTAATTAACCATGCTCCCTGGGTTCCTTTGGAGCCTACGATCGATTTCACTTTCACAGCAGTTTGTGGGATGATAATCTTGGCTACCTAAACATGAGCAAGGTTTTTTGAGTGCCGGTGTAGTACACAAGGTCCTGACAATGACACCAGTAAAAGATACTTAGGAAGGTGGAAAACTACCTTACTGCTACAACTGTGAGGTAGTAGCATGTAAACTGGTCACATACTAGTTGTGTTCACTTTGTGATTTTGCCACCTCATGAAATACTTAGAATCTGTTATGCAAACCAGGATCTGACAGTGTTCACACTGCCACACAGGGGACACCTTTCAGCGTGCTAATGAGATAAGCATGTGTCAGTCTATTGAGGATGCAGTGACATGCATGATAGCCTTACGGCAAGCACATGCCACAGTTTCAAGCTAAAGGCTTACGGAGGTGACAGTTTGTTGAGGTGGTTGTTGTTAAGATTTCCATTGTGAAGTCCTCTCTCCTTATTTCTCTCTGTTCCATAGAAGGATGATGAATAACCCTATGAGTATCTTTACTTTTAAACTACCAAGTGATTCATTTATCAAAAACAATTTAATAAATTATTAAAATGCATTAGATCCCTTCATTGATTTCAGGCTACTGTAGGAGCATGGCGGGAATGCTTCAAGTCATGTTCATACTTTAATACTTTTTCAGTTTTTCAGTTGAAAAGTGAAAAACACTATTCTAGATTGTTGATGAGCAAAGAAGATATTTAAAGAGAATGCAAGATTGTTTGTCTTTTTCAACCCTGAATATTGTAAGGTTATTCCATTAGTGTCCCCCGTGGCTCCATGTGTCACTCTTCCATCTGGACAGATGACTGGACCAGACACTCCGGTCTTGGTGGCCAAAGGGCAGTGCCCCTGTTTCTCACTGTGACTGCCAACAAAGTGTTTGAATAGCACTGTCTAATGTCATCGTGCTCATTATGCATACTGACACATGTCCATGGGGAGGCTGCTGAAAAGAAATTCATCCAGGTTGCTTTGGATTCGCAACTCTCCCCAGATGACAAAAATCATGGAGCTAGTCTTGGTTCCAACAGAAAACAAACAAACAAACCAACCAAAAACACTCTTAATACATGTCCACCTGTAATTTCTAATTATTACAGTGTTACTATGGAAACAATGATGCTAGAACAGAAGGTATCGTAAGAGTCTGAACCTTAGTACCTCGGATGAGTTTGCTAGAGGCACTTAATTGCAGCACTCATAGAGGACTGACCTTGCCTTGTGAGCCTGGAAACAGAAGACTGTAAGGAAGGGTTCATTCCCCTCAGTTGGCAGAGCTCTCTGGAGACTTCCTGGGGTAGGTGGGTTGCCAGGGATCTAGTGAATGGATTGAACAATAGCACTACCCAAAAGTGTTCACTCACAGGCAGTCCCTAAGCATGCTGGTCTACATTAGATTCCTGTTGTTAAATTCATAGTCTTTCAGGCGTTAGGTGTTACTAGCTAATACCTACTTGAAAGATTATTAAAATCAAAAAATGATGATTTGCATAAGGTTGTGTGTAAACCATGAGACAATATATTTATGTATGATCATTATGATATATTTCCTCATTTAAAAAATTTGAGTTTTTAAAATCATAATGAGAGCCGGGCGTGGTGGCTCATGCCTGTAATCCCAGCACTCGGGAGGCTGAGACTGGCGGATCGTTGTGAGTTCGAGACTAGCCTGGGCTACAAAGTGAGCTCAAGGCCAGCCTGAACGGCATAGTGAGACCCTGTCTCAAAAACACCAGGGCTGGGGATCTAGCTCAGCGGTCTAAGCACCTGCCCGGCAAGCGCAAGGTCGCGAGTTCAATCCTGGTGCTGCAAAAAAATAAATAAATAAATAAATAAAATTAAATTAAATCATAATGAGTCATGAGAAGTGAACACTTAAATATTACTAGTTAAATCTAATAAAATAATTTCAATAAATTTAAGATGACTAAGGATTTCCAATTAGAATTTAATATCTAAGTTTGATTTTTTTAATATCCTGAATTAAATCTATTACAATTCTTAATGACTTGTGATATGTCTTGTTTTCTAAGTAAACTTTTTGTACAAAAAAAAATTTATGCTAAATGCCATTTTCCATAGTATTCAAAAAAAAAAAAAACAGCACTCATACCAAGGGGAGGGGAATAGAGATAGACCATTTGTGATATATCATAGGTGAAAAAAAGGTGATCACAATGCTATGGAAAGGATAAACATATTGTGATACTTACATTTCTATAGTTCTCAAATAATGTGTTCCTCTGCATTATGAATATACAAAATGCACTTATTGGATGTTCTGATTTGCACATATACCACTGCACACATTTACATGTTCCTTAGCTATACTTTCATTTTCAGAAATGAGATATTCTAAAATACTTCCACATCTCTCTATGGCTTTATTAAAATGGTGTATTGCTTATTTAAAAAGTCTTTGCTGCTTTAAGTGAGTGGAGTCAGAGGTTAGGGATTCTAATTTATTCATTCATTTTTCTATGTATTGATCAGTATATGTTTGCGTTACATAATGAACCCATTTGTTGTGGGTAATTGGTCCATGTTTAGAGTTCTTTGCATTCGTCTCACTTCATTCAGTCCTTTGCCTGTACCTCTGCAGGCTCATCAGCAGACGGGCGATCTTGGATGTCTGCATAGTTGTTCTCCTAGCATTTATTCCTTTCCTTCTGACTTCTGTGTTATTTCAGCTGTGCTAATTGCTAACATTTCTTTCCACATCAAACCTTTCATTACTAACATTATTGTCTGAAAGTGTTCTGCTCAGTAATTTTGACGTATAATTTCCTTGGCTGGTCTTCATTTTAAGTTCGGTTGTTGGCATGGGCTTTCAATTTTGAAAAACAAAACATGGTGTACTTGATGTATTTGTAGAAAATATTTGGTACATTTTGTACATAGATTTGATGTTGCTTTAGTGTGTCCCAGGTATTGTCTAGAATTCAGGAGTCAGCAAATGCTTTTCCCATTCTGAATATATTCACACATTCACTACCTTATTGAATGAATATAACCTGGATGCACAGATAAGCACCTTAGTAGTTGTCTTAGACATCCAACAATGGCAGATAAAGAAACTATTATACATGGTAGATAGAGAAGAAAAAATGTGAAACACACATTTCAACCACAGATCTTTTAAACTCAGATTCGTATTTATAGTTTTGCTTCAGAATTGAGTAAAGAAAAATTATCATCTCAATATTTGGAATTTTCTGAAAGTAGGTACAGTTGACAAGTT
The DNA here is from genome assembly GCA_004365215.1 of Cuniculus paca. Lineage (NCBI taxonomy): Eukaryota > Metazoa > Chordata > Mammalia > Rodentia > Cuniculidae > Cuniculus > Cuniculus paca. The sequence goes on along the minus strand of RJWT010023765.1, from coordinate 12,708 downwards.
TTTCTGCTACTTTGAATTCTTCAACATATTTCTCAAGTACCAAATAGATAACAATAGAAAGACATCAAAAGATCAGAAGGAACTTTTTCTTTTAAGGCTCCCAGGCAGTAGTATGCTTCATTAAGAAATTTGATATCCATGTCTGTATGTCATTCCTGTGTCCAGAACTCTTCTTTCGTGGCCCAAGAGCCCAGCGAGAAGTCCAATTGTCTTGACTCATGGCAGAACCACACTTGCTAGCATAAATCTCACCTTTGCCTTCACCTGCCTCTCATACCAGTAGAGAGGCATCAACTTGTTCAGACTTTAGGAGCTAGCAAAACTTAGACAAAAGGCATAAAAATGAAATTCTTTGCTAGTGTGGATGCTCATGCTTGAGAGAAAAATACTACGTATGCCAAAAACTGCTGTTGGCAACTTCAACATTCATACACTGTAGGAGTTAATGAGATAGAGTCCTAAGTATTGCTCAATAAGTATACATAAATATATGTTCCTCTGAAAAAGTTCTAAAAGATGCGAAATTCCAAAAAATATCTGTTAGGAACAGAATTATCTATTTAAGGTAAAATTTTCTAGAATAGCTAACTTTACTCCCTTTTTAAAATTGTCCTTAGTTTTCTAGTAAATATATAGCCACATGACCTGCTAAAGCATATTGTTCAGTACCTTTTCATTGTTATTGTAGGAACTTTCTTTTGACTTATTGAGCAAATCATCACAGACATTAGCTAAAAAGAATATGGAAAGTTTAATATTTCCACTGGCTGGTCCAATGTTTTGGTTAATACCTACATTTTTCATAAATTTTCATGAGTATCAGAGATGACTTTTCAACTGCTCATCTTTAATCCATTTATTAGAAGAGTGTAAGTAATAGACACTTCCTCTCTTCCCACTTATCAAAAGGTATATATTTCCTTTTATTTAAGAAGGTACAACTATGCTACCCTAATGCACTCAGATTAAAGATTTTAAACTTTTATGCGTAATGCTGCATGTCACTGTCTTTAAAATGGTTGGCAAATCCATGGTTGATGAAGATTGCTTGGAGTGTGGATCAGATGGGAGACAGTCGTGGGGTGCTGACACCCTTAGGAACTTGGCTGATTCTTAGGGAGTGGGAAATTCTCCTCATCAGAACCTTCTATTGCAACCAGGGACAGGGATAGGTGGAAGCAGGTGGAGATTGATTCTTCAGTAATATGCAAACCTTACAAAAAGTAATGTGGCAGTTTTTAGGCCTGACTCTCAGAAGATAAAGGTAAAACCTTGTAAATTACTCTGGCCCATGGAATGGGAAGTTAAATTACTCCTGGTTGTCCAGTGATGAGTTACCTACCAGTAACTTACCTGCTCATCCTGGCCTCATCATTATTTAAAATTCTGCCCAGCCCGAGGTTCTCATTTGTGAATTAAAGAAGGTAAATTTGTGACTGGTGTCAAATTGTAAAGTTAGAGCAAGAAATAGAGAACAGAGCTTAAATATCCAGAACCAAATAAGCCTCAGCCTTTCATCAGTCTCTCAGATGATGTGAGCTCTGAGGAAAACGCCAAGGAATCATTTCATTCCAGAGTTGCTGAAGTTATAAAGGGAGCCACCTGAGTAGCTAGGACTTTCAAGAGCATTAGGTAAATCTAACCAAACTCTTATTGTGAATCATACATAATCACTTCGAGAATCAACTTAGGTTATAACAGAGAGCCAGGGTCTTCATTTTTAGGATGCCAGCAAGCCCTGAAGGCAATGTTCAAGAGTAGAGAAGTGTATTCAAAAATCCTCCTACAAGAGCCTTAAAGTTCTCGAAGGGCAACCTAGTATTTCAGCAAATGATAAGGCACAGGTCCAGCTGTGGTGCACACTGACTTACTGTTCAGCGGTACCATATCTGTAAGCAAAGTTCGTTTATTAGAGGTCAGTTTGGCCTTGTTGAATTTTGCTCCCTCTCCTATCTGCGTATACTTGTCCTCACCCAAGGACAAAGAATGAATTTAGAGCTTGTTCTCAGGCATGAAAGAAGCCTTATAAGAAATATACTACTTTTCGTTTATGAAAGACTGCTGGTCAGATACTGAAAATCACTGACAAATTTTTCAGAAACACTGACAAGCAAACTAAAAGCACAAAGAGAACCCTGGGGTCCTAAAATTAGAGGACTATCCTACACGGTGAGGCTCTCGGGCCATTGGTAATGCTCCATCTTCAGGACCAGGCACCTTGAATCCTGACTTTCCTACATCTCACTTCCTCAAGCAAAGTTACGTCCTGAGGATGAGAGGACGCAGTGTCCCAGGTTCAGTGTCAGGCAGTGTGACAGCATCCAGGGAGAGCAGCCCTCGCGGGGAGTAAGTATGCAAAAATATTTAAATGGGCGAAATTCAATGCAACGTAATGTGGTATGTTTTTGAGAATTTATGCATTTTTGTTTTTAATCCCTTTGATTTCTTCAAATCCTAATGGTAATTTCTTGCTTTTTTTTTTTTTTTGGTTCTGCAGTGATTTTTTTCTACTAGTCTTTTTGGCTTCTCTCTTAGCAAACACATTGTGGGAAGAATTTTAAATGCTCAGTCATGTGTGTCTTCTTCTTGGTATTCTTCAGGTGCCGCAGCCAAGGGCAGTGACGTAATACCCAACGCCCGCCAAGGAAACAGGGCCTACTGTGTTGGGAGAGAGTCTTATTCATGATCGCCGCTCTGTATAAATGTTAAAAGAACATCAAATAGAGACATGAGCTAATTATGCCGAAAAATGGAAACAAACGCCTCTCTTAATGCTAGGAGATTAAGATACAATAGTTTAAGTAGTAATCGGAGTTATTTTTAAAGATAATACCCTGAGTATACGCTTGGGATATGGAAAAGGGTAAAATATAACAGACACTTTCCATCTGGTAATAAAAAGAAAAAGCTCCCAGTTCTGCCATAAGGAAACTGTCCTTTGTAATTTAAAATATTGCATTCTGCCAAGACATGCATGTGTGTGTCTGTGTGTCCGAGAGAGAGCGAGAAGGAAGGCGAGAGATTACTTTAAAAATGAGGTTTCTACATTCTTATTACTCGGGCTATTTGGTGAGGGCATCTGCTGTAGTAAAACTGGCACACAGCCCCTGTGTTCCTTTGCCTTTAATCAATTAATACAGTTTTGAAGTCTGCCCTAAATTCATTCCCTGCAACCAGCGCCATCCTGTATTTAGTCACAGAGGGGTTCTTGTGTTCAAACTTTCTTTGTGAGCAAAATATAAAATCCTATGAATTTCACGGACCAATAATTTGCATCAGGGATGCCACGGGGCTTTCTGAGCTATTACTGTTACCAGGATGGTCAGCTGCACCTCATGTGTGAGAAACCAGGGGTGCTCTGAAGACAGTGAAATTCATTTCATGCCAGAATGGAGAGCGGGCCCTACAATCCTTTAGTCTTAATCTGTCATTGCATGAGCTGTAGTCTGAGATAGAGTGAAGGGAGGCGTGGAACTTGCCCGAAGAAGAGGTTCAGACCCCAGTAGAGAAAACAGCAACCAGAACATATTTTATTACTGGGATTTAGTAAGCCTTACACCCCTAGTGATGGAGTTCAAGTTATACCGTTTGAGGGATATGAGCAGTGTGTGATGATGTGTATTTCTAATCTCTTGCAACCAAGAGTCCTAATATTGAGTTCAATGTGAGAATTCAGAAGTTCAGGGCAGCAGGAGCTGCTCTGGGATTTTGGTTTAATCTGAGTAGCTGTCCCTGCCAAGCCTTCTGGCGAAGTTCAGCATTGTTTGTTGCTTCCTTCCGCTTTTTCTCTCCTTTGACACCCTCTACAGTCTATTTTGGTCATGGACAGCAGAGATGACTGCCAGACTACAGATGAAAAGCTGAGCCGACCCTAAAAATGTTACTCCTTGCACCTATGTAATTGCCACAGAATCTTTGTGTTAGAGTTTCACTATGCCCCTTGGAAGGCAGACTCTGTAATTTGGCTGTCTATCATGTGTAATTTTATATCTGAGTGTCTGGAAGGATAATAAATAGAATTACAGTCTTTATATTGGATTGCTGAGTCTCACAAAATGGAAAGCCAAAATCTCAGGAAAAAGTCTGATGTTTAAAAAAAAAACTCTTCCAAATAGCAATTTATAATAATATAATATTAAATTAATATAATGTTAGCTTAACATTAAAATAGAAATTTATCATATTTATGTTACATGTATTTGTAAATCAGTATAGAGTCACCTGTTTATAATGTTACAGGTTTTTAAAGTTAGTGATATTGGTAAAATGGCCAGGATATTGAACATAGCTTTCTTTGTTTGTTTTTGTTGTTGTTGTTTTGGGTATTTTTTTTTTGATCCAAGAGGGCCACATCAAAGTGAATTATTTTAAAATTCATTTTACTCTACTAAATAGTGATTCATCTTGCCTTAAATCCTCATTTATTTTGTAAAAGTTAAAACTCTTTTACTTTTCCTTTAAAAATACAATTTTTCTTTGAAAAATGGAATATATGTATATCATATCTTTCAGAAACTTAGAATGAAAAATAATTTAGGTCTTTATTTTTAAATATATGTATAAAAATTATATGTGTCATCAACTTTAGTGCACTTGCTATCATGTGAGTACTGATAGTGAGCTTTCACTACTAAGTAGTGTTTCATTGTTCACATCCACATATGCATTCATTGTAGTTGCTGGCCCTGTCACCGCTGTGCATTTGGGACTGACATGGGCTTTCTAGTAGCCATCTTCTGATATATCTGTGTGTATATTTGGGTTCCATACATATCTGGTGGTACATGACTGACAAGTATATGCATATAAAGAGTTTTGGGAGCGGTTGACAAGCATCATATGTAATTGACCTTTTACCTCCCCACTCCTGGCTTATGAAAGTTCTTGCACTCAACACTTGGTACCGCAGTATATTCTCATTCTCTGTTTCTCTTTCATTCTCTTAGGTGTGTAGTGGCATCCTATTGTGTTATAACCTGTGTTACGATGAGCAGTGCAGTTGTTTGTTTCTTTGTTTATCTCTGTCATGAGGATCATGTGATTGTCCTGTTTGTGCAAGTCTCGTTCTAGTATTTTGCACTTTTTGGGAGGTGCCATGATCTTAGAAATATGTTGCATTCCAAACTCTTCTTATACAGAAAGACAGAATGGCAATATTTTCTTCCTGTAGGCACTTTTAATTTCTTCAAGGTGTCTTATCGAACCAGAACTTTTCAATTTTAATACAGTCCAACTGATAGCTTTTTATTTCCTTGTATGGTTAGCACATTTTGTGTTCTGTAAAAGAATACCTTCGCTCCATCCATCTTCCACATAAGCTGCATGTTCCACTTAATTTTTCATGCCTGAATCTTCATCTCTATGGAACTCGTTTTGGTATAGTTTTTAGGGGAAGGGCTCAGAGCATGTTTTTATTTTCACAGAGCGAAGGTGCCATCTTTCCCCATGCCCTATAAGGGCGCAGTTCTCATCAGTCAGGTGTGCATGGGGCAGGAGTCTGGTTCTTTCTCCGGACATGTGTGCCCCAGGTCTTAGTGACTGCACCTCCCCAACCCGCATATCCTGTGGAAGGCTCACTCACCCAGACCTGGTATTTCCTTCAGGAGGATCTACTCTGGATTGCTTTTCTTGGCACTTTGCAAAGCTGTATATAATTTGGAATCCACTATCCATTGCCTTCACCTCTCTTTCTCTCAAGAAACCATACTCAGGTTAGACGGTCATAGTGGTCCACACCTAGAATCCCTGCACTAAAGAGGCTGAGGCAGGAGGATTGCTACCAGTTCAAGGTCAGCCTGGGCTATGCAGTGAGCTCACTGCAGCCTAGAATATACAGTAAGACCCTGGCTTGGTAAACAAAACAAAAGAAATCATGCTGAGGTTTTCTTTGGAAATTATTTTCTCTTTTTTTTTTTTTTTTTTTGGTACCGGGTATTATACTCATGACCTTGCACTTGCCAGGTAGGTGCTTATGCTACTGAGCTAAATCCTCGGCCCTTTTTATTGGAATTTTGTTAAATCTCATAATCCATAAAAGCCACAATCTTTGAAATGTTAAATCTATCAATATATATATTTAGTATTCCCACCTAATCATTTGTGTCACCTTAGTAGTAGTAGGGTTGCATATTGTTTACTAAGCAGGTCTTACATTCTGTCCAAGATTTATTTCTAGGTATTTGATATTTTCTATGTTATAAATACTCTTGTTATTTTAATTTCCTACTGCTGAGGAAGCAGAGGCATTGGAACATTTTTTTCAAATTTTTATTGCCTAGGATCTGTAATACAGTGTTAAATAAAAGTGGTATCAGTGAGTGATACCTCATGTGGATCTCACAGGGTTGAGTTTATTCTGCTTCCTTCAAATCTACACTAAAAGGAATAGAAATATAAAATACAGGGATGAAGTTCTATTTACAGTCCTACTAAGAACTTATGAGTCACATAAAGATAGCATTAGAGTTTAGTTATTTCTTTCTGGATATCATACAGGATACATACTATGCTAGCTTTTCCTCGCTGTGATAAAATACATGAGAGAAACCATTGAAAGAGGAAAGGTTTTGCTTGGCTTCCTGCTTCAGAGGTGTCAGTCCATGGTCCGCTGGGCCCACGGCGAGGAAGAACCTGATGGGAGGTGGGTGTGGCAGACAAGAGCTGCTCGCCTCATGGCAGCCAGGAAGCAGGAGGACAGCAGAGCATCAGGGGCCTTACTTTTCCTTGTGCTCCTGTTCTGTCCGCGTCTTTACCCTTTTGGTTGGTGTCGACTGCCTACGAGGCGGGTGTCCCCCATCCGTTTGCTGTCCCACATGTCACCCCCTGAACTGTGCTATACTGATTTCCTAGGCATTAGCTAAGCCAATGAAGTCAACAGTCAAGACTGACCATCAAATATATTTCATGTAAGAGAACAGGGCAAGCAGGATGAGGGGGGAAAAGAAACGAAAGACGAAAAGGAAAAAAGAAGGAAGGGAGAGAAAAGATAAACAGGAAAAAAGAAAATTTGCATTGGTCCTTGACTAGAGGTAAGATATGGGAGCAAAACAATGTTCAGAAGATATAAGAGGACATGGGAGACGAGAAGCCCAATCCAAACTCTGAGGATACAGAATAAAGTCAGGGTAGGGGATGGTGGGGGCAGTACAAGATCTGCACAGTTCACTACCAGCTGCTGTCCCTCACCTGGCTCAACACCCCTCTCTTCCTAACCTTTTATTGAGGGGATGTCAGGCCAAAATAAAGTTTGCTTGTAATTCAGAAACAAATAATATACTGAAAGGTTTAAATAAAAAGCAGGGGGTTGACACTATCAACAAAAAGCAATTAGAAAAGGGCATGCAACAATGACATAGACACACTGAGAAAGTATAACTCCAAGAAAACATAGTGGCCCATGGTAATGTAAAAGAAAGTTAACTATATTCTTTTTTATAGTCTAACAAAATATTAAGTCATGGAAAAATTCAAATCAAAGAAGACACCATAAGACAAAGAAGGTACGAAAAGAATAACAATGAGTTGGCAAAGCTCCTGACAATACAGGGAAGAAAAATAAAGCTGTCACTGAAATAGAACCATATTAGAAGCACCAAGAATGAAAATAGTGCAGAAATAAAGAGGACTGGTCTAAGGACGTAAAGGAGAATAGAGAAAAAAAACACATAAAAGCAACTGAAAATAACGTAATAGATATGAAAGAGAGATGACTGCCAGCACATGGTTAGGGTGTTATTATTTCACTAATTCTTATCTGGGTAAGATAAGACTTCCCTGGATAAGATAAGACTTCCTGCCTTACAAGAAGGAAGTATCAGCCTAGTTGTAAATTTTCCTCTACTTTTTCAGGAGCTCAAGGCATCTGAGTGATTTCTTCAACATTAGGATGAAAAAAACATGACACAAAAAATGCAAATTCTTTAAGTTTTATATTTTCTATGCCAGGCATAATTTAAGAAGCACCTTCCCTGAGAGTGAAGTCAAGTCGCATTTCTGGAGGTACCACAGGCAGGTGAATAGTGTCTCTGGGCATGACTTAACAGAGACATTTGCCCTATTGTTGTAGACAGCTAAATTAGGTAAAAATATAGGCAGTAACATAGGGCTAGGCCCTCGAAGGGGCCAAGTGCAGAGGACCAGACATCTTACCAACTGTGTGGGAGACAGACACCTCCTGCTGTGGGCCAGACCTCAAGACAAAAGATCAAACAAATGCACCCACATACTTCCTAAGAATAAGCATCAGGGATTGATACTCTAAATAGGTATTGATCACCTTGAGGAAGCCAGAAGGAGCCACTAACCCAGCCCCCTCCAGGCAAGCCCCTGTTCTGTATTCATGCCCCCTTGCCAGGTGACTCATTTCCCCATTTGCTCCAGATTTAACCAATTTTATCTGAGCAATTATACTTGTAATCTTATTGGTTCACCATAGTTCTGTCCCACCTCATGCCCACCTTGCAATTTCCTATTTTTTCCACCTTGGACTCCACTCACCTTGTGGTTTTGCTCTATAAAAATCCCTTGAAAAGGTGGAATCCTTGGCAACCCACTCGGGAACCCTTCTCTCTCTTTCACACAGAAGCTTTCTTTCTCTCAATAAATATATTCTGCTCTTAACCTGCATTCCTAAAATTCATTCTTCAGTTTCAGAGAACGCGAATTCATACTGGACATCTAGCAGATTGGGAGTTTCTTTCCCCCATATCACTATGAGTTTGAATTAGCAGAAAATATAAGCACCCATGAACGTGTCTTACAAAACTGTTGTAAAAGACAACACAGAATCACTCAAGACTTAAAGACGATTTAGGTCCAGACATGCAATTATATTAAGTGAATAATGAGATCGGTGTTGAGAAAGTATAGAGTAAAAACTACACTATACTTTATAAAAGTATGTGCTACTGGAGCCTGCCTCTTCTTTCCTTCCTCTTTTCCCTCTTTCTTTCCTCCCTCCTTTGCTGGTCTCTCTCTTTCTCTCTCTCTCTCTCTCTCTATTTCTCTCTCTCAGTACAGGCAATTGAACCCATGCTAGACAATGCTGTACCACTAAGTTATGCCTCTCCAGTCTTGAACTGCAAGTTCTAAGCTTATATTGCTCTCATTTTTAAAAAGTTACCTTATTTTGCTATTATTTGATGTGATACTAAAAGCAACGCTTCTTAAAATGAGGACTAATAAATAGTATTTCCTCTCACTATCATCAAATATTATCTAAATAATATATACTGTTTTAAAATTGAAGCATTGTATACTGTTTTAAAATTGAAAAATGTACTTTTTTCCGGCATCATCAAATTAATACTCAAAAGAACCTCATGGCATTAGGATACTACCTCCGTTTTAAATTTCTTGTCATCTAAAGCCAGTGTGGTGGTACACTCCTGGAATTCCACCACTCAGGAGGCTGAGACAGGAGGATCATTGAAAGTTTGAGACCAGTTTGGGCTACAAAGTGAGCTCAAAGCCAACCTGAACTGCATTGCAAGACTCCATCTCAAAAAGAAAAACGAAAGATAAAAAACTTGTCGTCTAATTATAACATATGGCTCTGAAATTCATTTGGTAAACAGTTCAATAAGAAAGTGTTTAAAACACTTGGCAAAAAGTTCTTTGGGAAACTATGGCAAAAGCAAAGAGAATCAGGTAAAAGACTCCAAGGGGTTGTTTGAAGTACGCTAATAGCTAGGGCAGATGAGCGTTTATAGCAGGAATATAAAATTCAACCTCAAAGTGAACATCTAGAAAATTTCTCTTTTCTGTGAGCCTTTGGAGTTTATTACACTTTGCCACATTTTATACTCCTTCGAATTGTAATCTAATTTCAAAAAAAAATTACAATAAACTTGTGTTTATTGAAGCCCTTTCCATCTTTGAAATCAAAAGTGGACTATGTTTAATCTAAACTTGAAACATCACGAAGCTCTTTCTTGCTTTTGAATTCACCAAGGAGACAAAATCTAGAATCAGCTGGAGAATCATTTTGAGATCTCCATTTTATTGTCATTGTTTCAGATTTTTTTTTTCCCTGTCCCTTTTTTTCATATTGAGATAGGGATAACTAAGAATCCAGGTCAGTGCTGTGGAATAGTAGAAAACTAGAATTCGCTAGGCAGGCTAGTGGGAGGGTCCTTTTGTGATGAACTGTTGCATAAATAATGCTGGTGGGGGTCTAAATTCACTGTTGCCATGGAGACCTTTGTGCCTGGCTGAACTCTATTCTCTTTTAAGACTGCAACCACTAGGCTTGTGGTATCTCAGATGTGTCTCGCTTTGCTTTTTTTTTTTAAACTGTTTGCAAGTGAAAGCAGAAATTCAACTATGATCATTCCGCATCCCGACTTTTTTGAGGCTGTTTTTCACTCTCTTTGTGATTTTTGAGCTCCTCTGTGGTTCCTTTTAGCTGTGCTTCGGGAAGGGAGGAGCCAGTGGGTAGAAAGCCTGGAACCGCTGCATGGTGCGGCTGGGGAAGGAGGGAAAAGTAACCCTTCCTCATTTTTGGGACTAGTCGACTTGTTTGCCTAGGACCACAGTTTTCAAGTATTTAAGGATCATTTATTTCCAAAGGTACAGCAAAGGTAAAAATTTAACAAAGTGAAAACTAACCTAATTTGGTCTTTCAATGCTTTCATTATTAATGTTTTTTGTAATGATTTTAGTTCAAGTTTTAATACTGCAGGTTGAAAGATATGTTTAGAAAATATGGTAAACATTTTTTCTGAGCTCACAGAAATCAGTTTATTTAAGCATGCGAACACTGAAATCATACAAGTCAAATATAGCTAAATTTTACAAAAAATGGATATAAGGTGTTCTATGCCGTGTCTCCTTAACTAACCATTGTATCTGTTTAATAATTGTTTTTAATAACACATGGTTTGTCTTGGATACATACTTTAGAATTTATGGAAGTTATGATTATTCATGTAAATAACTATTATACTTCTGTAAGAATTAAGTTGCTTTGAAAACTCTCGGTGTCTTTTCCTTTGGTGTGCAACTGAGCGAAAATCCCCACCTAGAAGGAAATTGTTCACAGAGAATAAAGGCATAAAAAATCAGCCTACTAATGTCACCTTGTAAAGTGACTAAAAGTTCATTATGTTGGACAGCTAACTTGTTGCATTGCATCTCCCTTTTTCTTATAGAATATTTGGTTCTTGATGAGTTTTGTGTCAGAACTAGAATATAATAATTACATGTTTGATCATTCCAGATGGTGCAAGTATAAATGGGCTGTGCACATCCTGTAATTGTAGATAACCTTTACCATTCAAGTATTTGGAGATTGCTTTCATTCAGATAACTCATTGGGAGAATCACTGGCCAAGATTTATCATGGCTTAATAGATTTCACCCGTTCCTTCACTGTAGTTAAGAGAATATTTGTGAGACTTTACAGATTAAAAAGAAATCGATTGCAGAAAACGGGTTGTAAAGCAAGATTGCTATCTATGAGAATGGTACATTAGATTGTCACGTATTTGTGAGAGAGGTGCGCATTATAGAGTTGTGATTATATTTTTATCAAACATTGTCACATGTTTTAATGTTTCCGTTGCCTGGAATGGATATGTTTGCTTTAGAAGGAAAGCTGGCATGTCCTCTTTGGATCATCTGTTAATAAATATTACTTTTAAGTTAATTAAAAGTTAAAGCTTTATTTTAATCATAGTAAGACTGGGAAGTCTTATTGTTAAGAAATGAAAGTTAACCTCAATTATATAGATTGATAACAGTGATTTAAGAAAATTTTCACTTTTGGAGATAAATTCCATATTGACCATTATTTTCTAATGGACTATTTTATAATGGACTACGAAGCCTCCCTTTAGGTATATAGTATCTAGACATTCATACTTGGAATTAAAATTTCAAATTGTGGAACATGGTATGTGCATATGATTCAAATCAGTCTTTTTTAATGTAAACTAATTAAATGGCATGATTACCTAGTACCTTGTATCACAGAATGTAAATATTTTACATGAGAGGGAAGTGCAAACTATTTTTGTTGTTTTTTTAATCTAAGTTTCCATATCAGGTGACTGCATCTAAACACATATTAAATAGTTATTTTTAGATGACATTTTCAAACATAAGCAGACAGTTAAAATATGATTCATAAAGAAAATACATTTCTGAAGATTTTCAAATGTCAAGTTGCAATATGCATTGTGGACTACTGTGCTTCTCAGTATTGGACACACAATTAAGAAAAAAGATAGTTTCAATTGTTTAAAGAAATACATTTTCCTGGACAATCACAGATCTGGTCCAGTCTAACTCTGTTAAGTTTGAGAATTTTAGCTAATAAATCTGAAAAAAATGTTCTACTTGGATGGGCTTCGGAACAGGGATTTCTGTTTTTTTGTTTTTTTATTTTTCGTTTCTCCAAGTAATTTATTAGTATGTGCATTCATAAGCTCTGTTCACAGCTTTTGTAATTTTGTATTTCACAAAACCTGTGTCCAGTAAATGCTTTTGATTCCCTCCTGTGTGCTAAACTTGGAACCATAGTGTGTAAAGATGGATGGAGGCATTTCCAAGGGCCCAGAACTACATACTCTGTTGGGGCTCCGAATATGCAAGGTAGTAACTGAGAAGTATTTGGTCTCATGGCACTGTGGCCAGGGACTGCATGAGCAGCGTGATCGTTTATAGGGTGCATTTAAAGATGAGATAAATGCCGGGGATATAGCTCAG
>RJWT010023764.1:0-16696 GCA_004365215.1 Cuniculus paca | reverse complement strand
CACAGGGGACATGTAGGTTCTGTTTGTCTAACTGAGCTGAAATGAACTGAGTTGCTTTTCCTATTCGCTTTTTGACACTGAATGGTCTGAAAATTTCTTGAGGAACTCTAGGCGGCCAAATACTATATACATCATCCCCTCTTTCCATGGTTCCAGCACATACACCCCACAGCTCCCCAGATCCTTAGATGCTCTGTTTCTATATACAAAATATTGTATTTGTATGGAACATATATACCTCTTCCCATACACCACAAATCATTTCTGGATACTTTATAATATCTAATATAGTGCAAATACTAAGAAAACACTTGTTCCACTGTATTGTTTAGAGAATCACGATAAGAAAAAAGTCTATTCAGACAGAATTTTCTTTTTAGCTATCTTTGATCTGTGGTTAGTTGAATCTCTGGGTGTGGGGTTTGTAGCTGTTCAGTTCCTTTCCAGATATAAAACTAATCTATGCTTAAAAACCAAGATGCTTTATCCATTTATATGAAATAAACATATGAAATAAGTATTTTTGACTCAATGTTTCTACCAACTTGCAGATTTTAAAATATCTTGAAAGTACTATGTCATAATTTATTGGTACTACAGATGTTGTCTAGCTTGCCATAAGCAATGTGAAATATGGTATCAAATATGTAGAATGTTTTTTAAGTAGTAATAGTGAGGTGAATTTGGAACATTATCTTACTTAATAAAAATAGAACCCATCTGTTTGATGTGGACTCACTAATTCTTATTTTCCCTGAACTTGAAAATCAGGGGTTGACATGAGTAATTTAAATCCATAATTTCATTCAAAGCACTTTCTAATCAAATATTAATCCAGTTGTTCATTAGCAATTGGAAAAACGAACTAATTTAAACGTTTCTACATCTTTCTATCCCTGTATAGTATCAAATGCTAATGAAGAAAAATAGGTAACAAGCAAGAGAAAACAAGGGGAAAAGGACAGAGAGGGAATACTAGGTCTCTGAGCCACAGATGGTACCAACATATAATAACTATTTTCCTCTATTTAAAATAGGTGCACAGACTTATATGTCTTACTGTTCAACATGAAGTTTTTTCTGAACTCTTTTTTAAGTGTGTGTTATGATTTCTAAATGTCTCATGAGGATATATTCAGAATTTCATGTAGGCATCCTATTTTTCTGTGATCTAGTATTAATCTAAAAGATGAGCAATGGTATTTCTGACATTTGTAGAAATCACCTGCAAATTATAGGGAGATTTTAACAAAATGTCAATGTTTTTGGTGCAGATGTGAATTTTAGCTCATTCACCCACTCATTCCTCCCTCACTCATTCTGTCACCAAATCTTTCATTTTCAGTGTTTTTACTCACACACCTCGTTATTCATATCTTAACTGCACTTCATACAAAAGCTTTCTCAGATAAATGTGTAATCATACAACCAGTCAAATGTATTCTGTATTACCTCTTCTGCGATTATTCTTCCATTCCCCAAATTGGTAAAAATCAATGTTTTGAGCAGTAGTTCAATGATACCAATTCATTTTACTTATTCATGAATTACATATATCCTTAACTCTATATTAGTTTCACAGCCAACACTTCTAAGTAGAAAACTTTTAGAATATGTTGACTTAGGGGGGAAATGATGTACAAGTACATAGAGGGAGGAAGTCAAGAAAAGACAGAATGATGTGAAGGAGAGTGTCCCTACCCACAGCTCAGCATTCCACCCATCCAAAAGCTTCATCTAAATGCTGCTAGAGAATATCAGGAAGATTAAAACATAAAATCTTTTAGGGAAAAAAATCTGCACGTGCTGACAATTTAATATCTCTGATAGATGTATCGTTATACACATAATCAACCTAGGCTACAAGAATAGCATGTGTAACAGGGTTATTGATATGTGCATCTTCCTGCCATCTTCCACTTTCTACTTAGTTGTGAGCTGGGAGCTTATGTTAAGTAGAAATTTTAAATAGTAGTACAATTTTCTCATAATCATAAAGCATACTAATCTCACGAATTTTGAATTGGCTGAATTCCCAAACTCTAAGCATCTTAATCATGCTGTTCTTAGTTCTTCCTTGGTTACATTGGATTTCATGGCTTGTTCATCAGAACTCAAACCACACTATGCACTAAGTCATCCAGTGCAATTATATACTTTAATAATAAATAAAGCCTTGTATGACTCCTTATTAACCTCATCAAAATGTAAGCTACATGAGAACAGGGATGTAGCAAGGCCTTCTTTTGAAATCCCCTTTACTGTTCAGCAAAATTGGAGCAGCTGATAAAGTTTTATCAGATGCTCATTGATATAATACATGCTCTGACAGTGTTACAATTATTGTGTCACTTTATATGCATGGCCTTTCCATCCCTGAGAACTGGAATCCCTGCACTCAGCATTTCCTACCTAACTAAATCCTGAGCACAGGATATGCTGTTATCCTGGAGAACTCCCTAATCTAAATTCAGCTCCCAACAGCCACAGGACACCTGTCCCACCCGAATCAGAAGAAAATAGATTGAAGAATTACAGGAAGTTTGGAAACATTTATGAAACCATATATTTAAGGATGTGAATAGAAAAATGTTCTTGTGAATCTCCTAGGCAGGGCTGTGGGTGTGGTGAGGAAAGTGCAGGAGAAAGAGCCTCTCAGGATAGAAACCCAAAGGCAGAATTGTTCTCTTCATGCACCTGACAGCTGACTCTGTTTTATGATCCCTTCCCTCACTCCAGAGTGTGTGACCTTGGTTATAGTTTCTTAAATTCTAATTCTGGTACTTCCAAAGTGGAGTTGCAAGCACCAGGACAGAGGCAGAAGAACTACTGAGCTTTTCAGATATTTCTGAACTACTTAACTGTTGTGTAGGCATGTAAGAAGTTACATATACAATATGTAGTTTATATTCTTGGCTGATTAAAGTGCATATGTATTTGCACACACACCCTTTTTCCATTGGTTTGTAGGTTGTATGAAGTGCTGCATTTTCCATGAAACTTTGTACATATAGGAAGGTTATTTATAGACAAACACATACAACTTACTCCTTAGCTTGCATTTAACCGAGTAAGATGTTGAAGAAATATGTACTATGTTTTCATATATCTCAACCTATAAAAAAACCTTTAAATTAGAAAACAATTTTTCTGATAACGTGTTACTAAATTTAGATTTTAATTATGCTTTATGTGGTTTAATAATACCTAAAATACATTTAAAATAACCCAAACATACTATTAATATGAAAACTGATAATCTGACCTTAATTTGGTGTAAAAAAATTAATTTTAACTTAACTTTCTAAGTAAAGGTTTTAAGTGGAGAATGAACTATCATTACAAAATTGTTTTCTTACTTTGACATGTAAATCTTGTGTAAACATAAAATTTTAAAGGTTATGCTATATATATAAGTAATTTAGCCTATAAATAGTGGTTAATATTTAGATTCTGGTCATGTATTTGTGCTTTATCCTTTAATTCTGTTTTGTTCACATGTATTTTTAAATATAAAATTTGTTTT
This sequence comes from Cuniculus paca, assembly GCA_004365215.1. Taxonomy (NCBI): domain Eukaryota; kingdom Metazoa; phylum Chordata; class Mammalia; order Rodentia; family Cuniculidae; genus Cuniculus; species Cuniculus paca. The sequence continues at coordinate 13,170 of RJWT010023764.1, read as the reverse complement.
TTACTCTTACATTTTATCTTTTCCTTTTCACTAAATAAAATGATTGCTGTCAAAATTTTGATTTCATGGGTCATAAAAGATTGATCAGACAGTTGCAAGAATTTCAAGACTGCTTAACCAAGGAGTAGCACTGAAGTTTAAAATTTTGCAAGCTCTTTCTCTACAGCATCTCTGGTTTCTGCTGGGCTGCCATACAAAACTTCTACCTATATTGTCCAATTGCATAGACCACATCACAGATGGCATCCCCTGGGACACTGCACACAGTTACCCTACTGCTAAACATTTTATTTTATGAATTTTCCTGAAAGCATCAGCAATGAAATCAAATAATTTTAATTATTTCTGGAAGCTATATTTAAGGGATAGTTCACATCAAAGAGTGCAGGATGTGGAACACAAATTCTGATCATACTGTACAAATTAATTGAATCCTCCAGAACTACAGCACAGAAATAATGTTATTTAGAGTAGAAATGTGTCAATTTACTGTTTTAAGCATATCTAGTACAATAACATTCAGAATCCCTTTTTGTTCTCTTGCTGGATATGTCTGATTTATTTGATATATTTCCATAAACAAATTATTTCAATAAACAGAGATTTTTCAAGGTTATGGGATTGAAATGTTTTTGACAGAGATGACTAGAAAGCAGAACACACTTTTTGTAAATGAAAGTTTTAAAACTGAAAAATATATATTCCTATTTAGACAAATGGATACAAGGTATTCAGAAATAAACTCAGCATATTGTAAGTTTTATCATAAAATATTTGCAAAAAAGGATAAGCATTGAAGTTACATGATACCGTAACTACAGCCTGCACAATGAAGGACTTACTGTATTTTTCCACATGTTGGGTAAACCGCATAATGTAGAAGTAGTAAAATAGCTCCAGCCACAAATATGCTTGCATATTTCCAGTTCTTATCCCTTTTAATTTACTTGGATTTCTTTCTTTTGCAATGATAAGAAAAACCTTCAAAATGTTTTAAAAACCCTAAGAATACATTATATAAGAGAATTTCCCATAAGTTTATACTGCTACTTGGATGACAATCAAAATAGGAAATACCTTTGGTGTTTCATGAAATACCAAGTAAAGGCTGCCAGTTATTTACATCAATGTGACTGATCAAAGATTAAAGATTCTACATTTATATACTGAAGATAATGTTTCTATGATTGTATATATATAGACTCAGAATTCACAAAGCAAGATGAGATCTTAGCTGTGATGTACTTGACAAACTATCAGCACAAATTATATGTAATGTTGTTCTTACAACAGCAAGTCAGAATTATGAGGAAGATAGAAGAGAAAATTTCAGAATAAGCTAATTCAAATAGCGTTGACTAACTCATTCTTAAATTCATTTGTTAAGCTGGTTAACATACACAGTATCACAAAACTTCTCTGGCTAGGCTCTGCTTAAAGTTCTAAGGATGTCATAGCAAACTAATAGGAAAGGCACTTGTGCTAATGAAGCTACCTGTTTTTATGATGGGATAGTAAAAGTAAATAATAATGTAAAGTTAATTTCAAATAATAATTTCTTGATTTGCTTTAAATAAGATAATATTATAGAAAGCGCATGACTGAGTGGTACAAACTTTAATCACACCAGGTGTTCATTGTCAAGATGCCTTTCACCTGAGACTGAGGAATTAGAAGGAAGTAGCCCTGTAAGAGAGAAGCAGGTGCATTCCAAGCAGGGGAAATAATTGCTGCAAAGGCCCTGGGGCAGGAGTGAGTTAGGAGTGTTTAGGAAATAGCTAGAATTCAGGTGTCAAAGAATAGTAGTGGGTGAAGTTGAAGAACAGCAAAAGCCATAGAAAGGAATTTGCATTTTTTTTCTACCTGCAGTGAAAACCCTGACACTGTGTAACCTGTTTTATATTTCTGCAAGATCAATCTAGCTGAAGTGTCACATATGGGTTGGGTGAGACATGAAGACAGATTGTATAGTAGAGGTGGTGGGATGTAGAATAAGGAAAACAATAACCCTTACTGATAAATATGCTGCAATAGAAAATAGAATATAGCTCTGGGCTGAGGAAGCACTGGCAAAAACATCTTAGAGGTCAAATAATATTAATGTTAGATCAGAGCGGATGTCTAGTTAAATCTTGTACCTAAAGTACCGGCCTCATCATCAGCAGATGGTTAGACAGCTTTGCTTAAAGCTTCCTGTGATGATAGCACCTTTGGAAACAATTTCATTACTGAGGCCAACGTCATTTAGATGATCATAAGCTGAATACTGAGGTAGTTTTGAGAACCTTAAAAAATAAATGTGATACTGAAAACATGTATTTTGAAAATATATTAATTTCAAAGTCTGATAAAAAGAATTTCCCTTACCTTTTACTTTGTTTAGTTTTTGTTACCACATTTTAAAGGTAGCAAGTTTAAGAGAATGGGAAATAAGTTGTGGTGAACTGAGGAGAAAAAAGTTACAAAATTTTGAGAATTTAGAAAGTGAGTAAACAAAAGGCTTATGGTTTTTTCCCGCATTTCTATGAAGGATTAGCTATGAAGAAGGGACATTAGTTAGAAATAGAAGTGTTCTATTTTGGCATCAAGGAAAACTTTGTAGATTTAAGAAGCAAAATACTTCAGTATTCTCTAATTCTTGTAGCTCTAGTAGACTGTTAGAAAACAATTAGTTCTGGTTAATGAAGACCATCCATCAAAAGCAGAAGACATTGACTTCTCTTAACATAAAAACAAGCTTCTATGTCTATGGAGTAAATTAAAGCACTTCCAATTGCCAGATGTGATTGAGTGTGGGCCAAAGTGCACCAGAATTGCTGTTCATCCCATTTTGAGACCAGCAAGAATTTTAATCTGGTTAACAGAAAGAAAGAGAGAAAGAGAGATTTTCATACAGATGTGAAAATTTCACGATTTGTAGACTGTTTTCTACAAAAAAAAAGAGATGACTCTGCCTTTTAATACCTTATAAGTTGTTTAGCTTATCAAACTAGACAAGGAAAATTGTCTCAATATTTTATTCAAAAATACCTTAAAAATAAGAACAAATTTGAAGGAATTTTGCTACTGCACACCAAGATTTATTATAAAGCTACAGTGACTGAAGCATGAAATTAAAAATGATTAAAATATACAAAATTAAAGGTAGGAAATTCTTTTCTTCAGTGGTAAGCCAAAGACTAGAAGACATTTGCAATACTTACAACTGACAAGAGATTCAGGGGCAAAATAGCTAAAGAACATAACAGGTAACAAGGTGGACAAATACTTGAATAGGCATTCACAAAAAGCATATACAAATAGCTAATAAGCATATAAAAATACACTCAACCTTATTAATAGTCAGGGAAACGCACAATGAAATCACAATAAGTTAATACTATAAATATGCACACACGTTTTTGTCAATGTCAAAGAAAGCTGAGCATATCTGCAATCTAAGACCCAGAAATTCCACTTCTAAGTGTGTGCTCAAAAGAAATATGTACACATCTGAGCCAGAAGACATACACAAGAATGTTCACAGTAGCAATATTTACAAGAGCCAAGTAGTGGTAACAAACTAATGGCCCTTAATAGCAGAATTGATAAGTAAAGTGTAGTATATTCATGCAATGAATACCAAGGAATGTGAAAATAAATTAGACACTGCTATACAAAAACACAAAAGTAAAACTCACAAACACATAATTAAGAAAAGGGAGCCAGAAAATAATGTGTACATAGGCTTCTAACTCTATACTGTTTAATAACAAGCAAAACTTGTCTACGGTTTTAAAATTAGGATGGACTTTACTTTTGGGGAATCAGATGACATTAGTAACTGGAAGAAAACGTGTATGGGATTTAAGCGAAACTAGCAATTAGATGCTGCCTTAATAGGTAGTGGCAACCTAGGCGTTCACTTTGTGATTTTTCAGCAAGCTTACACATAAGATTTACATCGTAAGTTATATTTTAAGCATGTACATATAAAGTTGCAAGTTAAACTTTAAATGAATGTAAATATGTGTGTCTATTATCTTTCAGTTAAAATTTTGTTTAAAATGTCCAAAGAAAGGAATTAAATAAATTGAAAATTTTAAACAGTGAACATACCTCAGGAGATAAAGCTACATGTAAGTAAAAAAACAAAAACAAAACAAAACAAAACAAAAAAACAGAAATGAATTCTAAAGAGAGCTCAGCAGGTTGAAATAGCAAACCACATCTATAAAGTGAAGCTCAATAATATAGGTATAAAATAACTCTGATATGTTTAAAGGAATATTCTGCCCTTAAATAGCCGACAGTGTACCCAAAGAAATCCAAGAGTTTCAAGTGGGGAGGGTGAAGTGGTTAAAATTTTGTCTAGTCCTAATTGATTCCATTAACCTTTCTCTAAAATAACTACAAATATACTAAAAGTAGAATTTAAAAAGGCCAAAACTGCTAATCATCTTGTTTCAAAAGTGAGAGAACTTTTAGAGACAATTTTCCCTAAAGCATTTAAAAATCAGTAGGTTTGAGTGTGAATTCCAGGTGGTAGCCTAAAACTATTTGATCTGATGAAATGGAGAAGAGTTACAGGCAAGGAGGAAAGTTAGAATTCAACAATTTCTCCCTCATTTCTAGGCAGCCAAAACAGAAGGGTTTGTACCATTCAAAACATGGACAGTGCCTCCCTGTTTGTTATAGTCCCTTTCACCAATAGTGCTCTTTCTATGTTGGAGCAAAAGTTTGGATTTTGAAAGTCCCTGAAAAGAAGGAAGGAATTGAACATAGAATTTTCAGTGCACACCCTGAGTCAAGGCAGGGTCTGGATGTGAAGACCTTTGTATTGCTGAACGCCACCCAAGAGACTTGTCAGGGAAATGGGCATTAAGCAAAGGGAAACATCATGAACTTGATGCAATGAAACCCTGCTGGACTTTAATAAATACAGTGAAAACAATGGTATGATAGCTTGTCTATAAGTAGGAGGATTAGGCTATGATGGGGTGCTCAAAGAAGACTTTCCAAAGAGGAAGTGTTTGCACTAAGACCCCGAGGACACAACAGAGTTGGTCAAATGAGTAAAACATTCCCGGCAGGGGAGAAACTAGTGCCATGGCTACAATTCAGCACAAACTCAATATGTTTGAAGAACAGAAAGTAATTCCAAGTGTATTCTTTTCTTTTGTACATGAGTCTATGAATTGTGCTTAATGGTCTTATTTGCTATCATTTCTATGTTCTTTCTGAATTCTAATTTGACATCAAATACACTTTTCCTATGAAAAATTCATACCAAAGGAATCAGGGATTGGAAATGTCTTACTGTGACACCTAGTTAACAATGGGAAAATTTTGGCTTCCCATTCCTATAATTTTAGAATCTGATTTTCAAGACATCTTAATTTTAGGGAGAGTAAAGCTTCCATTAGGAACAAAAACAACAATGATCCCATCAAATGAACATTTAGACTGTCATATGGCCACTTTGGGATCCTTAAATCAATGAATTAACAAGCAAAGGAAGATAGTTACTACATGGGCTAGATGACTGATCACAACCCTTAAGGGACAATTAGGTTGCTACTCTACAGTGGTGATGTAGAGTAATATGTTTGGAATGCAGAAGATTCCCTGGGGCACTTCATACTTTCACTTTGTGAGATTAAAGTCAATGCAAACTACAAAAACTCAATCCAGGAAAGATTGCTAACACACAAGCCTTTTGAAGCCAAAAGTTTGGGTCACCCAACAGGTAAGAAACTTCTACAAACTGAGATACTCCTTGAAGGCAAAGGAAATATAAAATGCACAGCGTAGACCATGGAACTAGTTAGAGAATTACTTCATATTTTAATAGGAATGTCTATATTTTTGTAATTAATATTTGTGTTTTCTTTTCCAATCTCTTACCTGAAAAGACATGTTAATAATAGTATATTTTATGTCTCAATATATAAATATTTAAGTTACAGGATTTCAAGAAAAGTGTGAAGAAAGAAAATCAACCTAAAACACTTGGATCCACTTTGGGAAAAGAGTTACTTTAATTTTGTGCTTTAAATGGTTAAATCTACATTCACTGAATAGTTGAGCCATTCTACTTTTGGGTAAAGAACCACGAAAAACAAACGTGTATGTCCTCACAAAGCCTTGTACATAAATATGCACAATAATTTAATTGTTATTGTATTAAACCCAAAAAAAGCAAATGTCTACAACATAGTAAATAAACAAATTACAATCTGTTTGTACAATGGAATGTAACCTCACAAGAAAAAGGAACAAACTATTGATCTAAGTTACAACACTGATGAATTTCAAACTCATTGTGAATAAAGAAACTGATCCCCAAAGATTCTGTTTACACAAAATTCTAGACCATACAAACAAGTCTACAGTGATAATAAATAGGCCCAAGTTTTCTGCGTAAAGGAAATGGAGAAGGATAAATTACAGTCATGAGGAAACTTTTATGGGTAATGAAAGTGTAATTTTGATGACAGTGAAAATTTCAAGGGTATATAAAAAAAATTCAAGGATATGTATGTATGACAAAACTCATCAAATTGTATTTTCTAAATATGAGAAGCTTATTATACTTTGCACCATCAATATAGTTGGTAAATATAGCAATAAAGTTGTAAAACAAAACAAACAAAATAAAAAATTATTCCTCTTCTATATTTTGAACTTGAAATGTCCTCCAAAGACCCATGTGTTAAAGACTTAGTCCCTAGCTCGAGGCTACTTGCAGATAGTGGAAACTTTAACAGGTGGGGCCTAGTGAAAGTCTTGGAATAATTGGGGATGCGCCCTCAAAGGGAGCAGTCCGATCTGGACTCTTCCTTTTTTTCACTCTTCCTTTTTCCTCCTGGCTATGAAATGAGCAGTTTTGCTCTACTAAGCACTTCTGTGGTAATGTGCTACTTGGCCATAGGCCCAAAAGCAATGAGGTTAATTGATTACAGGCTGGACTCTCTAAACAATGAGCCAAAATGAACCTTTTCTCATTGTGAGATGATTATCTCAGGTTTGGTTATAGTCATAGAAAGCTAATACAACCTGTAAAAGGTAATTCTGACCTAGCACAATTTCTAATTGCAGTGAATTTGTGTTATTTTTTACCCTTTTCTCTTGACAGCATTTCCCTTTCTTTGGATGCTGTTTTCCTCTCCAACCATCGTGACAGGGCTATGTGACCTAGGGCATGATGGTCATGTTTCGCTCTACCCTGGTACAGAGATGGGTGTGTAATTCAAGCTAAGGTGCTCTGTGTCCTTCTTCAAGATTAAAATGGACCTAATGGAGAAGACTGTTTCTTTTTTTACATTAGAGCCTTGGAATAGAGTACAGGGTTGCTGGAAGATTTGTCCCACTACTGTGTGGATTTACAATAAAACCTGCATGCAGAAAGGAAAGATGAAGGAAGGGATACGGGGAAAAGAAGGAGATATGTAGAAAAGGGAGCAGGATCCATGAGTGAAGGAAAAAGGAAGAAGGAAAGAAAGGAGGCAGGGATGGAGAAAAGGAAATAAAGGAAGAAACGTCCTTGGATATATTAACTCTTGAAGTCAGCTTCAGCTCAAGCCTTTTGTGGTATAGATTAACTGAGCCAGCACACTTCCATATTTGGCTTAAGATACTTTAAGTTGCTGTCATTTCCAAGAGAAAGAATCTTGGCTAATACGATATTTTTTCAGTGCCATTCTTTTAGACTGAGGTCGGGGTGAGATTTGCATTATTCTCGTTTGCATTCTTTGTGTTTAGAAAGTAGCTCTTTCTGCTCCAGGTTTGGTACATAAAAGATGAGATCCCTTAGCATGCATTTTTTTGAGGACTTTTCTCTCTTCTCTTGCCTAGCTAGAGAAGGGTACTTTTCCTAAAGTTTCTTTGCATTGTAGGATGTGGGTTATATTTTTTTCCTGGCCGTTTTAGTCTCTGGTGTGTAATAGAAATGGAAGTTTAAAATGGATCAGTTAGCTAGGAAGAGATGGTAGTAGTAAATCAAAATGTGCCCTTAATTCCTTCTTCTCCTTTTGTGTGCTGGTTAAGTGTGGGTAACCTATGTTTCTGCTTCTCAGTCGAGCTACATTAATGTAATAAGTCATAAGATTTGACTCTGGACCTTGGCATATCATCTGGCAAACTCACTTTGCCATGTAGATGTAAGTTTTTATGTGTTTTTTGGTATACTCTCTGGGAACATTAATTAGAAATTTGGGGAAAAGTGAACCACATGGTTCTTGAACCCCTCATTGTTAAATAGAAAGCCTGGCAATGTAGTCTTTAAGACAAGTTAGTCCTTTTCCATCAGACTTGTAATTCTGGAAATATTTATAGATTTCCATTAGTGTTTCTCTATTATGGAAACTCAAAGGTGTGAATTTCTGGACAGAGAACCAGTCCAATACTTCCAAAGTAAAGTGTAGAGTTGGTCTATCATCTTTATAAAGACAGTCCTGCTTCCAAAAGGTCAGAGGGCAGAGGATAGAGAAACAACTAGCATTTAAGGAGATGATGGATGATAGAGATGCTATGGAATCAGTCCCAAAAACAAAATTGGAAATTTCTGTCAATAAAATTTGTCTTGCCTTGTTAGTTCCCTCCCCTGACAGATACTAAATGAGAAGACAAATGAGAATCAGAGGCTGAAAGGGTGTGAGAATAGTTATGGAAGTGGTCATTTTTCTCTAGGATTACTTATATCTGGAGTGCTCAGTATATGTTTTCCAGAAATTCCCAGCTTTGTAATTGGGTCTTGGCTATAAGAGATTATTCTTACTTGAATTTAGAATTATTGGAGGAATATTGACTAAGATTTATATCATATTTCTGTAAATATCTTATGCTATACTTTTCTAAAAGTAGTAAATGGACTTATTAGAGGCAAAGAAGAGTACAGATGGTGCTTCCAGAGCTCAGCTGAGAGAAATGTAGTGAGGCTTGAGTCTGAAAAACTTACTGCCTACAGGCTTCTAAAATTCCAGTCATATTTTTAAAATTCACAAAAAAGGAAATCATATAAAATTTGTAGTCAGAATACTTGCTTTAAATATTAAAATATTTTTATTATATTTCATCATAAAATCTTTTCATGATAAACAGTTAATTACGCTGTTGCTGGTTGATAGCTTGGTCTTTCTAATACAGTATCATGAATCTTGCATTTATGCTCAGACTTTATCCTTGAAGAATGGATTTCTAGACTAAAAATATTCATGCCCCATTAAATTCAAGTCATGAAAGAATACACAGAAAACTTTTATTCTTTGTTAAGTCTCTTTACTTGCATTTGCCTCCAACTTGATGGTTGAGAATATAGTATATGGTTAATAATCTATGTAAAAGTTTTATTTTTAACAGATGTTCATAAAATACACTGAAGAGTAATTAAATTTAGGTCAGCAAGATGGAAACTGTCCTCACAGACCCCAAAGTAACTATAGGCAAATTTATTAGGCAATTTTGAATATAAATTTTAATTGATTTAGTAATGTTTCTGGTCACCATTTATAATGTGACTTAAAAATTTTACTTTACCTTGCTGATGTTTTATATAGCTATTGTTAAAATGATTTATTTATGAAAGAAAGTGAGAAAACTGTATTGCTAATCCTCATGACTTGGTCATAAATCATTACTCTTGCAATAAAACACATTTCCAATAATGCTGAATATACTTTCCATTGCATTTAATTCTCTGAGTTTTAGGCACTTTACATTCTTGAGATTATGATACATGCTTCCAAATGAACCAGATGTTCTTTAGACTCTAAAATGAAAGGTTTCATTAAAATGTGTGCGTGCAGGTGTGTGTATATGTGAGTGTATGTGCTGCTATCTCTTGAGGGATTTATGTTTGCAAAGACTGTAAACGTTAAGAGGTTTCAATTGTTATTTACTTATTTATTTAATCAGACCAGAGCTCTCTGAAGAGCTAGTACTGGACAAAATGATTGTGAGAAAATCCTTCTGATAATGTCTGTGGATTATTCCAACACAGTCATTGTGGTATAAATTTCTTGGAAAAACGTAAAAGAAATGTCAGCCTCTGAATTTAGAGGGTCCTGACTAAACAAAGAAGGAGTCAGATAAGTCTTGTTGAGTAAATGAGTTTATTAAAGGTTACTTACAGAGCCACAGATGACTTGCAGGCTGCAGCACCATCAAAGTTACCCACCCCCATGTGTTAGGCTACTAGTTTTATAGGCTCCAGTTAAAACTGCAAAAGAAGGATGAAACACAAGAGCATTTGGGAAAATTTGTGTGTCTTCCCTCCCATCCTATCCTTATCAGTTTCAGCAAGCACTGTGTCACCCAGGTGGTGGATGGCTTTTTTGTTCTGAGTTTGACACACAGGGATCTGCTAGATGGCTAAATGGGAGGTGGGGAACAGCAAAAGAGGGAATTAATTTGTTAGAGCTTACTAGGCCTTGGAGGACAGTTGCTTATATAGTACTTTCTTTCAATCTTATCTTTGCGTGATTTAAAAAATGTGACAACTTATGTATGAGATCCCTTGAATGTATTTGGTAAAAGGACATGAAGATATCCTCTATATTTACAGTTAATAATCATGCAATTTAAGGAGCTCAACAGATGGGGAAAACATAGGAAACTATTGAAAGCATCCATACAAATGCAAAGGAATTCAAGGGGTTTTGTTAGAGTGTTCTTATGGAAAAGTTATTTCTATATAGGTATATAAATCATAGAATTTCAGCATTTCTGATTATTTGTATTAGCTTGTTGTAGGTATTTGATACAAATGTAAATACTCAAAACAATGAAACATAAATTGAACTAAAATATGTTTGCATATACTTATTTCCTGAATAGAATGCATATCATTTAACACCAGAGAGAGCAAGTTCAGGTCAGGCAGGTAGAGGGTGGCTCAGAGAGCCTGAGACTGAAAAGGCCATGGAAAGTCCTTGGCTTTTGTTCTGAATGAGGTGGGAAGGCCTGGCAGGGTTTCCAGCAAAAGCAACAAGATCCTGACCACAATGTGGCCTATATTTTTATAAGGTCACTCTGAATTGGGGTTTTCCTTCCTGTTTGGTCTTATTTAATTTGTTCTACTTTGACAATGATACCACACCCTGGGTACTGTCCACAACAGATATTTATTTCTTATAGTTCTGGAGAGTGAGCATTCCAAGAACAAAGTCAGAGGCAATTCAGTTTCTGATTAGGACCTTCTTCCTTCCTTATGGACAAACATTTTCATAATGTGTCTTTGCATGGGAAGTGGGGAGTGAGCTCCAACCTCTGAACTTCGTCTAAACACTACTAATTGCCTCCCAAAAGCTTTCCTCTAAATTCTATCATATTGGAGGTCAAGGGTTCAAAAATGTGAATTTTAGGAAGACAAAAGCATGCAGTCCATAATCTCTCCCCTTTTTATAAACCAGAATATACTACTATTTTAGTGTTACTCCTCTGATAATTTAGTTCTTTCACTTGGAAAACTTACTGTCACCACCTTCTAACATTTATAAGTCTATTAAACTATTATGAAATGTCATTGCCTGTTTCTTACACATCAGTCAATGAATCAATACATTATCACTGGTATAAAAACATTCAAAATTATGAACTTATCCTATATGAAGAACTTTTCATCAGCAAACACTTCGGTATTTATACGTGGTTCTAGTATATCAAATTAAAAACTTCTTAAAATTCTCTGATATTGTTGTTCAAAATAATTGTTAAAAAATTAAGCAAAACATTTCATTTTGCTAGAGTGACAAATTAAATTTCTGTGACATTCTGCATGTGCTCAATGAAATAAAAATTAGTTTCTCTCAATTTACAAGTTCCCTTTAAGAAAAATTCAAACGTGTGAATTTATACTGAATCAGTCATCATATATCAGGTTCCAATAGAAGTGAGTTACAGACCTTCCCTAGTGAGGGTTAGAGAACAGGAAACCTGAAATTAGAATAAGGGGTGACAGAGAAGAAGCAGGGGTTTTCAGAATAGAGGGAGAAAAAGAAAGGAAAGAAGTAAAGGGTATTCACCTACTTCTTGACAGTCTCCCTACAATCTTTGCTCTGTCATATTTATAATTTCTTGCCTCCTGGCCTAGATATTTTTAAAAAATCTTTATTTCCATTTATTTTTAAATTTTTTGACATGTAGTACTTGTATATATTCATGGTGTACCCTGAGATGTTTCTATACATGTACACAATGTGCAATGATCATATTAGGGTATTAATGTGTCTATCAACCTCAAACACTTACCATGGTCTTGTGTTGGGAACAGTCATAATCCTTTCTCCTAGTTATTTTTAAATATTCAGAAAATTATTGTTAGCTATCGTGACCCTTCTGGGCTACAGAACATCAGAATTTAATTCTGCAGTCTAACTGTATTTTTGAATCTATATCCCAGACTCTATCAGTTTCCCTTTTCCTTCCCCTTCCCAGCCCCTGCAACACTATTTTACTCTCCACTTCTATAGGTCAACTTCTTTCCAGTTTTCACATGTTTATGAAAACATATGGTATTTGTCTTTTTCTGTCTGGCTTACTTTACTTAAGATAATGTCTTCTTGTTCCACTCATGATGCTCAATTGAAAGGATTCTATTCTTTTTAATGGCTAAATAATGTCCCATTGTGTTTATATGTCCTATACTATCAATTCATTGGTGAATGGATACCTAGGTAGGTTGATTCCGTATCTGAGCTGTAACAACCTGAACTATAATACTATAATAAACAGGTGCGCAGTGCCTCTGTAAAATACAGAGTTCATCTTTGGATGTATAAACCTACTAGTGGAATTGCTGGATCATATGGTAGCTCTATTTTTAGTTTTTTGAGGTAACTCTGTTGAGGTTTATATAGAGATAATCCCCAAGAGCCTCATGCTGTCATCGATGGGGCTTTTGGAAGAGTATTAGATCATGCTATAGCTGATTTGCTGTTAGGAGGTGGGGTTTATTTGGGGGAGACAGGTTGCTGGGGCACAACCAGGAGGGACTTCTCCCTGGCTACCATGACATGAGCAGCTTTCCCAAGCTAGACCCGTCCACCATGCCTGCTTGCCTTGGAGCTCAGCAACTACAGACTGAGAATATGAGCCAAAATAATAAACCTCTCCTCCTTTAAGCTTCATGTTTCAAGTGTTGCATTCCAGCAATGGGAAATAACTAAGACAGCCTCCATACTGCTTTTTATA